>DF242816.1:0-49782 GCA_000507305.1 Breviolum minutum Mf 1.05b.01 | reverse complement strand
GAAGAGTTTCACTGAGCACACTAAACGTGTGGATGTTTGGCTCAAGAACGACAGTGAAAAAGGTCCGTAATTCTCTTACGTGGTTTTCACACACCATCACAAGAGAGAACTACACCTAGAGGACCTTAATTTCGCAGTTGATTAGTTTTGTTTGAATGGGGTTTCATTGTTTTGGTCAATGATCGTAAATGTTTTTGTGCTTTTCACGAATGGGAATTTCTTTTTCGCGTTGTTGTAGCTGACTGAAGGGCGAACCGCCATATCCCTCCAGATGGTACTTTGGAGCCAGCTGTTCCTTGCGAGAGATTTCATTGTTCCATGTTTGGACCCTTCTGAAGATACTGATTTGACATCATTTTCACGATCTCCACTGATGACATTTTTTTTACTGGCGGCTGCTTGGGTTGATCCAGGTGGGACTCCCTTCCGTCAGCCGAACAAAGGTGTCAAGGACGCAATGGTCGCATCCACCACTGTGGCTGTCTATTCTCAAACAAAAAAAGAAACACCGGTCAGCACTCCCCTAACTCCATCATTAAGAAGATCTATACCTGAACCAATGGATATGAAGTTGCAAGGCTTCCAACCGGTAGTGGGTAGCTACCGTTTCAACGAAAGACCTACAATCTTTGGAGTTAAATTGCAGGTCAGTCAAATAACTACCGTTGTGGCTGACACAAGAAGGACTTGCTCAACCTCTAGTTTCCCAGCTCCAATTTAAGGTAGCTCCTAAACCTCTGGGCCTGTTCAGGTGACTATTGCTCCTCTGCTTTCCCAGCTCCAGTTTTAAGGTAGCTATTGATCAACCTCTGCTTTCCCAGCTCCAGTTTTTAGGCAGCCTGATATTGCACTGTGATTTGCAATGATTTCGCCATGGCGCGCTAAGCACTGTGCACTTTGACGAGGAGATGGAGTTCCAATTTTGGACCCTAGGGGTGCGGTTTTGTCTCTCGCAGATCCCAGACCCCGCATAGTAGATGATACAATCGTCGTTCTGGTAGGCGGTCGCTGCTGCATTGAGCTGGACGGCGTTTGGGTTCGCACCTTCAAATGAAGATTTGGCATTTCGCGATGGCGTTTTGCCACTTGATGCACCTTTTTCTGCGGACCATGTTCAAGCTAAGGCAGGGTCTGGTCCAATTTTCGGTACTTTTTTTTTTGGTCACTGAGCAAGAAAAATTTTTCTTGAAACGACCCAGATTTTGGACCATTTTGGTTCCTTCTTTCGGCCACCAGATAACGACTTTTACCATTTGCTCGATTACCTTGCAGCGCAAGCTGGGCCAGAAACAATGTATTTTGTGGCTGAGTGCAAATGAAACAAGTCTTAGCAGTCAGAGTGGGCGCTAAGAAGGCGGGGTGGTGGCCTACTGTGCCTGTAGCTTTTTCCGAGGCACGTTTTCAAGTCAAAAAAAGTGCTTGTTTTGGCGCCGTGGAAGATATTAGAAATGATAAATATTTAGTTAGAAGCTAAAGCCCATCCATCGTGCTTCCATCCATCCAATTTATTTTGGTGAGTTTTCTTTCTCATCGTCTTATGGTCAAATCTCGAGAAAGCGCAATTTTTGTAGATGTATTCTGCCTTGAACATGATTTGGACGCATTGTAAAGTTTATTGGGCTCTGGATTTTGAACCATTTGAAAACGAGTGGCGGGCAGCCAGTGGCATTGGGGGGCTTTGGTGTGTGGCTTGGAGGTTATTTTTTGGATCGATTGATCATTTTTGTTTTTGTTGACTTTCGCGTTTTTTACGAAAGATTTGTAGCATGATTCCATTGATCGTCTTTGTTTTCGGTGATCTTTGCATTTTTTACGCGAGATTTATACCAAGATTCCTTTGATCATTTTTGTTTTCGGTGAATTTTGCATTTTCAACGGGAGACGTGTAGACGTTGGTTCAAGAGTTAGATTTTGTGATTAAGATTTTTTGTGCTACTCCATGTCTCACCTGAAGAAAATGTAGAAGATTTCACAACTGGGAAAGAGTGTCGAGTCAAGACTTTTGATAGATTAGAATCCTTTTTCTATGTTTGCAAAATATCAATTTGAGTTACTGCGATAGAGACTTGCAAGATTGAGACTTGGGAATCATCTTGATATCGTGTGGACCTCAATTTGAAACTGTTGAGACTTCACTGAAGAGTTCATTGAAGGTGGTGGGTGTGTGGCAACACCTGAACATGAAAGGGATGAAGCAATGCGCTCCAATTTGGGAGAAAGGAAGAAAGTTGTGTCTCAAGAACCTAGGTCAGATTTTTCAGAAGAGTTTTGAAGAGCTTCCAGTTGCTGGGAGCCTTTTGCGGCAACTAGAAGCTCATTGGCCGCATGACAGAGGCTGTAGCTCTTATGTACAGGCTCGTGGTGGAACAGGGTGCAGATGAGGGTAGTCCAGCCTTGCGTCAATGCCAGCAGATTTCACATTCCTAGCTATCAAGCATTGAAGAGTTCTGGTAATTTTGATGATTCACACTCGAATGTTGGGAATGGTTGTCATCAGTGGAGACCGTACTTTGAGCTGCTTCTGGGCGTCGCTTTGGCTGCCCAACCAATATCTCACAAAATCGGGATTTCAGAAGAAATATCCAATTAAAAGCCAAACCTTTTTGTACAATTGCTAACAACTATATCCCTCCATCTTACGCAGCTTGCACACTGGCTCTGGCGTAGGTGCTTCCCTCATGGTTTCACCATCAAAGCCATCGTTCCTTCCACTTCGACTACTTTCTTACTCCGGCGTAGATGCTTTCCGTGTGATTTCACCAGAGCTCTCTTTTACACTTTTGCCTGAATCTGTAGATGGTTACCTCTTTTGCACCTTGCCTACAAATGTGTAAATGGTTGTTGTTTTTAAAACCTGCCCTTATTGCATGTTTTTGTCATACGTAATTGACGTTTTACCAGCTCCCATTTCTGTCGCCCAGTCAAGCCTGCCGCTTCATGAAACGTTGCTGACATGTTTGGGACATTATCCTCGTAGAGCAATCCACAACATGGCAACTGCAGCTCGTCGTAACGAGGACTGGAAAGGGGAATCGCCACAACCAAAGACCTGTTCCCATGCCTGACCGCAGGGTTAGGAGTGGAGTCCTCACTGCGAGAAACTGATACAGCATGGCAGCAAGCATATGGATTTTGGTTGATGGTTTGCGATGATTTGCAACAGTTGGCTGGATGACTTTTGCTACAGGAGTTTGCAACATGACTGAAAGAAGAGTTTTCAAGTTGTTTGGAGTTTTGGTTGTATCAAGTCTCACGATTTCGGCTTAATATTTTTGACTTCAATGAGAAGTAGCTTGGCTGTTTGGCTCAAGGGAGCTTCACGACAACAAGCGAACAAAGACACGAGCACAGACTCACTTTGGTTGGTTTGTGCGGTGAAAATAACTATTGAACAACATAGTTTCTTGAACTGGACCATGTGATTCTTCTTGGGGGTATCCCACATGTGGGGAGGTCTTTCGCCACAGTGGCACCTATTAAAACATCACCTGTGGAACCTCGGGCCTGGTTACCTTGCTGGGCGGCTCGAGGAAGTGCTTATCCTTAATCGGCCGTGTCGGCCGGGATGTCCATGACTCTGTTTTGCCCACATCACATTGGCAAGCATGGAAGACGTGGAAACATACCAAAAAAGAGATAGAAGCCAAGGCTACCAAAGCGGGAGTTATCTGGTTTGTCAATGAGGACGCAGTGGTGCAGCGCATCTTGGACATCAGCAGCAGGGATGAGATCGCCACGGATGTCACATACCAAGAAGCCATTGGTGCTTGTGATGATGGGCCATCTCTTCTTCGTCTTTTCGTAGCTCTGCCTTCTTTAACGTTATCGTGTTCTCTGGTAAGCGCTCAAGGAACGTAGTCAAGGTGTCGAGAGTTCTGTGGAGCTATTTGTCGGAAGAGAAGTACTGAGAGCCGGGTTGACATCACTGAGAGCTAGTTTCACTGTTTCACATCAAGGGGAATACCTGGGTTCTTGTTTTGGTTTTTGTGTTTGTTGGTTGGGGCGTTTTTTTTGTTTGTTTGCTGTTTGTGCTACTAGGTATTTCCCCTTATTTGGAGTATAGCATGATGCACAAAGACGTCATTCATCCAAGACTGTCACTATCGTCATGATGCGCGCAGCACCGGAGCAAAAAAAAATGGACCATGTGATTTCTTCTCCTAACTTCAAAAACTTGAACTTTCTACCACCAAGCTGGATCTGAAATCAGAGGATTCGACTTTCTTATAGTCTACTCACCTTCAAAATCCCAAACGTGTTCCTCTGCTCATACAAAAAACAAAAACTCAAAACGTTGATATCCAAAGCAATGACAACCTTTCTCATGAGAACCTTAGTTAAACCTACCTTGCATTCCAAGTCAACGATATCTCGTATTACAGCAACCGCTACGATCAAACCTGTTAAGACAAACCTTTATCAAGACACAAGTCCAGCTTCTCCAACAGTATTTCTACCGTGAAGACTAGATGCGATCTTTGAAACGAAAGTCTTTAAACGTGTTTATCTCAACCATCCAACATTCCTGGTCAAGAGCCAAGACGTCTAAGTCAGAGTCGTGTTTTGGTGTTTTTGGTTTGTTTGTGAGGAGTTTGTTTTCTGGTTTTATTGTTTGACGTCCCTGATATGTGGCAGTTGCTGTGTTGCGCAAAAGTGTCGAAGATGAGGCTTTGAGCGGACTTCGCGTCTGAACTCAGACTTAGACGATCTTGACCTCTTCAATGTGATGTGAGAATGGTTGGTTGAGGTTGGCATCTTTGCTTTTTTGCAGTTGAAGGAAAAAACGTATGATTTGCAACCAGCTGCTGCACTGTCGTGGCATTCTGATGAGATAAATTTCTCATTTGCAACAAAAACTGATCATCTTTACTTTTGATTTGAAGAGTTCGAGAGTGGCTTCAGAATGTAATTTTTGTCTATTTGCTTCTCAGCCTCTAGCACACAAAGCAAGAATTTTTTTCGACGGAAAGCCCCTTGTTAGAGAGCTGCTTGTTGGTCTTGTCCTTGGTGAGTTCCACTTTGGTGTTTTCGTGTGACCTCTTGTTTGATTTCATTACCATTCCTGCTGATGCAATGCACACTCTGGCAGCACTGCTTCCACCAAAGACTCGGACAGCGAACCTGACTCCAAGCCTGCCAGCATGTTGTGCAAGGATATGTTGTGTACTTAACATACATTGCCATCCCTGCTGATGTATACCTTGTGAATGGATATGATAAAGGATATTTGATATATGAGATTTGATATACATGATAAACATTTTCTGATTTATGAAATATGAAATCATATAAATGTGATATTTGATAGCTGATTTTTGAAAAATGATATTTGATAATGATATTTGAAAAATGATATTTGATTTTTGATATTTGATATATATGTATATATGTGATATTTGATATTTGATTGTTGATACATAATATTTGATTTATGATTATTGATATGTGATATATGATGTATGATATTTGATGTGTGATATTGGATTGTTGAAATATCATTTGTGATATTTGATATTTGAGGTTTGATATTTGATTCGTGATATATGATATTTGATTTATGATATATCATGTGTGATATATGATTTTTGGTGTTTGATATATGACATTTGCTTTTGATAAATGATGTATGGTTTGTGATTTTTGATTTGCGATGAGAGGATGATATTTGAAACATGTTTTTTGAAGTATGATTTAGGATATATGACGATGATGGTGGTGATGATGATGATGGTGATTTGGGATGATGATGACATGATGATATGCGCCGCAATCTTTAGAAGAACCCTGCGACGAAACTTCTTTCGGGAATAACAAAAACATGCAACAGCAACAAAATGGGCAAAGCCCGAGTGCCAATTAGATCACGCCAAAGAAACCCTACATAGTGGGCATTTTGATTGATTGTACGCAACTACCTCCTTGCTGTGGCAAGTTCAAAATAGGGAAGAAGAGTGGGCCACTTTGCTTTCACGAGTTTGCGCCTTTCTCGTGGTAAACATTTGTCAAGTCGGGTGACTCGGGTTGAGGGGCACCTGCTTTGTCATGGGTGGATCTCTGTCGCCCTTGGCGGGCGCGCGAACAGTGGTGTTGAAACAGCATGGCAAAGCTGGGAAGCAGGTCGGAGCTCTTTTCTGTCCGGGTGAATTTTGGTGGGGTCCTGTTGCGTTGTGGGCCATTTAGGGAAGTGACCGGGAAGTGGGTGGTAATCAGAATGGGAGGAAACTGTTGGAAGAAGTTGAGTGAACGCAGCCAATCCCTCTTTGCTGGTCCTGGTTGAAGCATCCCTCTTTGCTGGTCCTGGTTCAGGAGGGTGGGTTGCAGGCTTGGCTGCTGGTGGGGGGGCTGCCGCCCCCAGTTTTCTGCTTTCCATTCGGAATTTTGCAGGACTTCAGCCGATGATGGTTCCGACCGCATGCTAGCTCTTGCCGTGAATTGGAATTGGACTGGAACTTGGCACTACATTGGCATGGAAGAGAAGTGCTGAGTGTGAGCAGGTTGTTTCACCCTAGGTTTTTGCTACGGTCTCGACCGCGGAGATTAATTTGTTGCTTTCACGCGCTGTTTCTTCAAGTCAATTGATGTTTGTTGCATTGCGTTTTCGAACTAGTTTCTCAAGCAGCATCCAGCAAAAAAACGTGACGTTTTTGGCGTCAGGTTTCTTCCTTGCGTTTGATGTTTTGTTTGGGTCAAGGCCACAGCTCAAGAGGGACAGTTTGACTGTTGACTTGTTCAATGAAAAAGAGCTTGTGGGAAAGGGTTGTTTGCTTGTAAGAGGGGCCTAGTTACTAGTTGAGGTTTTGGTGTTGAGGGACACCAGAGGAACTAGTTTTTACCTGACTTGAAGGTTTCGTGTTGAGTGTAGGTTTAGATTCCACGAGAAGTTTACCAAGACTTTGACCGTCACTGCTGTCATGGCGCGCACGGCATGGGTTCAAAAAAAAACTAGATCCCAAGAGATTGAAGCTGGATAAATTTCAGGCTTTGCTGGGCTGGTTTCTTGGCGCCCTGTACGACGCACAAGGTGACTCTACTTTTGGTTGAGATGTTAAATTCACCTTCTGCCCGCGCATGCAAACGAGCAGAAATGGAGTGAATCTTCACCAGGCAACTGAACCACTGACTGGCTTCGATTTGTATGCTCCTGACATGCGCGAGGGAGACATAATATGTCCAATTTTTTGATGGAGGTTGCCTCTTGGCTTGTGGTTTTTCTGTGTTGTTTTTTTGTTTTTTTGGGAGGAATTGTTTTGGTTTCTGGGTTTCGCCCTCAAATATGCATAGTGCATATCTTGTATGTTTCATTGTTTGCCGTTGCTTTACTTGACTTGTTGCTTGATTAGCAGCATGTCCGATCCTTGCAGTCGTAGTCTCTTTCGCTGACTGAAGGGCGCGCCCGGGACCTTGAGTACCCCAGCGGCGTGGAACTATCTTGCGTGTTTCAATTGAAGTCTTTGACCGTCGCTGCTGTCATGGAGAGCGCGGCAAGAGATAAAAGAACAAAATCAGCAGCCATCATTATCATCAACAGCCATCCGTAGCAGCCATGCTCAGCACAGCTGTTGTCAAATATTTGACATCATCTTGCTGTGGACAGGGGTTGGTGGTCAGCTATGTGGTTGAACTCAGGTTAGATAATCATCTTGCTGTGGTCAAGGGTTGGTAGTCAGCTATTAGTCAGAAATTTCACACGGTCATCTTGCTGTGGGCAATGGTTGGTGTTCTCGGATATTTCACATTGTGTTGCTGTGGTCAGGGGGTGGTGGTCAGCTATATGGTTTCACTAGTGGCAGATATTTCACATCATCTTGCTGTGGTCAAGGGTTGGTGGTCAGCTTTTGATCAGGTATTTCACATCATCTTGCTGTGGTCGAGGGTTGGTGGTCAGCTATTAGTCAGATATTTCACACCATCTTGCTGTTGTCCGGGGTTGGTGGTTAGCCATCATCTTACTGTCATCAATTTCTGGTGGTTGTCATCTGGTGGTCATCTATGAACACCTTGTTTGAAAGAACACTTCGGCGGCGGTTTCGGCAAAAAGGTGAGATAGCGTGGTTGTGCGTGAGTTTTTTTGCGACGTCTCTTTTACTTGTCCAAGGCTTCGCTCTGCTCGCTTTCCCCGGCTCAAGTGGGAAAAGAACAGCACACCAAAATATTCTCACACCAGAAGATTGACCAGAAGGTTTTCACCACAACCAGCTGAACATGTTTACGCAAAAAATTTGCTCGTCGTAGAGCTATTACACCATGGACGTGGTACAACAAAGAGTAGCTCACAAGAAGACTTGCGCGAAAAATCAATGGATTGCAAAGCCTGACCCGAAATTGCAAAAGACAAAAAAACCTAGGCAGAAGTGCCTGACCTTGGATGCAAAACAAAACAGACTACGCAGACGAGCGCGATCCTGCATTGCAAACGACAACAAGACTACGCAGACCAGCGCAACTCTGCGTACTACAATGTGCTATTCCATACTGCAACATTTTTGTTTGTACTACAAAATGCTACAATGCAAATTCCGTAGTAGGAAGTGCTGCAGAAAAACTATTAGTCCGCCGCACTAAACTAGTACAAAGTATGACAAAGTACTAGTCCATATGGCAACATACTTGGGAGTCCCTTCCCGTACTACAAAGTGTAATTCCATATTAGAAAGTTTTACAAAAGATTAAAACAATGTACTACAAAGTCGTAGTAGTCCATATCAGAAAATACTAGAAAATATGATTCCGTACTGCAAAGTATTCCTCGGTACTACGACGTACTAGAAAATACGACAAAATATCACTCCGGACTACGACGTGCAACATTTCAATCGTTCCATATATACAATGCGCAGAGCATCAAAAGGGATCACTAGTTTGTGTTTCGATACAGTTTCGTGGGATCGATTAACGGAATCCTGCGAGAAGGTTCAGTCAGCAAAATGGAAATGTCGGTCTCGCTACAGCAGCGCGCGTTCGGAAAGGTGGGTGCGTTTCACTACAGTGGCGTGCGCAAAAAGGTATGAATCTTGCCAACAAAACCGGGGAGTTTTTTTGCATACAAAACCCACATGTTCTTCCACAAACCCGAAATGACGGAAGGGTTGTTCCGTGCACATAAAAGAAAATTGCATTGCACGCCAGTTGTCAGCGTCGGACGAGCACGAAATCACGGAAGAGTTTTCCGCGCAGATAACATGACACATGCATTTCACGAAAATTTGATTGCCGTTGAGCGCGATAACACAAGGTTTGCTCTGTGCAGGTGAAATGTGCATGTCGCGACAGTTTCGGACCGACCAGCACCGCGGCGAAGCGCAAAAGTTGCCTTTCAATGGTTACACCCCATATTCTCCCGATAGACTTACGCCGCAAAAAAAAACAGAAAAAACCAGCCTTTTAAAGAGCAACCCTGTTCAGCAGCTTTCCCCTCAGCGGCCTTCCACCACCTACTTCCAGAACCCATTTCATGCAAGCAGCCTTGCTGAGCAACCCTTCTGTGCAGTCTTCCTTAAGCTTCATCAGCACCCTTTTTTTTGGTCAACAGCCACAATCAGCAGCATTTCTCGGCAACGTTCCTCAGCAGCTTTCGTAGCAGGGTTCTACAGGTAACTACTGTCAAGGTTGGTGGTCAGCTAGCTATTGTGAGGGTTGGTGGCTAGCTGGCTACTGTCAAAAGGGGTGGTCAGTTAGGTACTGTGTGGGTTGGTGGTCAACTATTCTACGTCATATCAAGATCATCATATATTGCACATTTTTTTGGCATTCGGAACAAAAAATGCCTTTTTTGGTCAACACTGGTGTACTGTATTGCAAGACTTGATTTTCAATTTGAAAAATGATGAAAAATGTGCGTTTTCTACTCCACTTTGACTCGCGTAAGAAATGCTGTGAACCTCCGTCAAAAACACATGTGTATTGTTGATGCAGTTGGACGTGCCTGACGACGTTTTTTCGTCTCCAAAAACTTTTGTGTTGCATAGGTATCAGTTGCTCTGCTCATTACGAATTTCTTTCAATGCATTTGATTGACGCAGCGAATGAATTTCTATCATGTTTTGTTGAAAATTATTTTAGCAAAATAAATGAGAAGATTGCTTATCGACCAGGACGAACATGATCCGAATAATGTATAATAATGTGGTTTCCGGTCTACAAGAGTACAAGAGACTTCATGCTGCTTTGTAGGTCCAACCAGCTAGCTGCTTCCATTTCCGGGCGCAAACAATTCCAAAATTGAACAAACTAAGCTTGAACTGACCGGGCATCCTTCTTGCACACCTTTTCGGATACCAAATTGACAGCTGTCAAATAAAATGTTCGTCGATTTTTTTGGTAAAGTATGCGTATACGCCGTACGCATCGTATAAACAAAGTACATGTACATGTCGTGAAACACGTTGCGCCAAATCGCATGGCTTCCAAATCCACCTTGTCGAATGTTTTCAAAAGATCGAAGCGAATAATTCACAAAGGGAGCCAGGTATTTTCACAATTGGCTGTGGGCTGTCAACACATGTTCTTCGATCCTCTTACCTTTTCTAAATCCATCTTGCTCAGGCTGCAAAGCTTCAAGCAAATGTATTTCCTTTGGCGAGGTAACAGGAGGTAGGTAAACACCTGGGCCTGGTACCTGATGCTCCGACCTGAGCGATAGAGGGACGGAGCGGCCCAAATATCGTCCCGTTGCTTGCTTCTACAATTTAGCAACAAACCTACTGTCATCCCCTGCGCGTTTGTCCATAGTTGACAGTGCTTCTGTCAACTCAAGTCGGGCCGCAAGAATGTAATCAAGGTGTACTCGGACACCATCCCTTTTCCTGACATGTCGACGCGTCACATGGAATGTAAAGACATTTGATTCACCAAATGACTGGTGACCGTTCTTCCAACCATCCCATACACACCAATGAGACGGCAACCTGATGAACAGCCAGGATGGCCATTTTTCCTACTAAATGACGAGCAAATGGTTGGGGGGATGCTGGAGCAACTGGACAGGTTCATGGTGATTTAAGTTGGGTGCCTACCACGATTTTTTTCCAACCATCATGGAGGGAACCCCTTAAAATGTGGGGTGGAAAACGGATTACCGTTCACTTTTTCGCCGAAAAATCTCGTTTCACATCAAATTCAGTACCAAGTTCGGTTCAATTTTTTTTCCTAGGGCACGCAGTTTTCTGATGTTTTCTGACGACCTTCACTCGTTGTGTATGGACAGGTGGGGACTTCCAATCCCTTTTTTTGGCATTCATTTGCATCATTGAACACAAGGCTGTGCACATCACATTTGACGTCACCCTCCGTGTTCCACGATGAGTTTGTGCGAAATTTTACCCCGTAGCAGCAAAGGATTCGTCCACGGCCTCCGGAACGCCTGTTGTTCAACGAGTCCACGTCCAAATTTCCGACCAAGTTGTTGTTGGAATAAGTTTCCCATTCACACAGGTCGTAACACGCAACAGCTTGTTGCTGACCACGGCATCTTTTGGCGAGTGACCATCCAACTCAATCGTGAGTTTTCTGACTTCATGTGTCCATGTCATTCACCCTGTTGGTAAACTCCGCATGCATCATTGTTGGAATTGTCAGGCGCCACTCATTTCAACCTTTATGAACAGGCTCAAATAGTTCAGGAAAATATTATCGACTTCAGACCAATTGCAAACGCGCGCTATTGTATACAGCGCTCGCTTGTGTCGTGTTGGTCACAAACAACATATCCCTGATGGCCTGGTATTGTATAGTCGCAAAGTGTGCGAGTGAAGTGAGAGATCACTGGGAAATTGGGGAGGGGATGGGGTTCGCTTTCGCTTTCCCTATCGCTTTTGCCGACTGGTTTTGCGACTACGATGTAGGGATGGGGGAAAACACAACATATTGTTGTCATATATTTACTACAAAACTAGGTTCGGCAAAACCATGCATAAGATCGTTCAAAAATGACCCACTATGTGCCACCACTTTTCATCATCGAGGTCCTGAGTCGTAAAAAATTGCAAAGTGTCGTCCCACGGTTTGGATGAACGGCCCGGCTGCTGCAAGGTTTGGCAAAAAAAATCGTCTTCAGCCGTCACACGGATGCCGCGATACCCACTTAGTTGGCCACGCGTGTGGTGAGCAGGCGAAGCGATATGCAAGCCGGAGCTGTGATCGGAAGAGTCTGTCATCCCGAATCCCCGTGTGCACGCATCCGCTTTTGGTACCAAATTTTTATATATTGCCCCGCATCAGAGGCAGATTGTTGCACGGCTAGAAAAGACAGCAGGAGACACCACCGCATCAAACAAGATCAACCACATTACTACAAAGATGTGTTCTCAGGAGTATGTCTCTTCTTGTGGAACCCGCCATTTGCAATCGATGGGCGAACTCCACCTCCCTCCTTGCTTGGGCTAACTTCGACCCAAGTATTTGTGCCAGATTCCGTCGGAATGACTGGCACCATTTAGCACAGAAGTGTCCATTTCAGACCTTATCAAAAATTTCATCTGAGTGGAATTCTGTCGCAAGCTCCAAGCGGTAAGTTTCGGAAGCGAGGTTTCCACCATACATATCAAATCAGGCAATAAAGTCGCACCAACACCGTTACATCATCCCAAACCCTAGGTCCCGTGTGCTGCCGACTTTGTGAACAGATGGATGTCATATCATGTCATTTCGACGAAGATAAGAGATCCGAAACAGACGCACAATAACGGTCAATTGGGAAATGCGTGAAGGCAAAAACTATTGCGTCTACGAAGTGGAAAATCATTTGCAACGGTGTGACAAAGATGTGTTTTGAGTTTTCGTTTCTTGTTGTGCCCGGCTGCGAATTGCTCTGCGGGAAAGTCTGCGCCCCGGTCTTGCTTAGGAGGTAGGATGCTGCAGTTCATCGTGTTATGATTGGCCGATAACATGTCATTGTCCCCACACCAAAACTTAAAAACGGAAACCATCGGAAGCAACATCATACAGCTTGCGGACGCGGTAGGGCCTAGCCGCCAATCATGAAGCCAGAACTTGGCGAATTTCAAAAGTGGTGGAAGGAAAAAAATCACAGGAGTGATTAAATGTTACCTGGCGTGAGGTCAGCCCATTTTCTTCTCGCAAAATGTTTGATTGCCGACGGCTGTCGATATTTCACTGGAACTAAAAAGTGCTGTTGCGTGACCCTATATGTGCGAATGCTTTAGCGAGCGAAATTCGTTGCTGCTCGCAGCGTCGTGTGGTTTCTCGTTGAATAATAGGGGGTTGAGCGCTGCAGGTCACTGGTCGGAAGCTGTTAACGATCAATGTGGATTTTTGTTGCCGTGGTTTTAAGATTTAATGGTATCATAGTTCCTTGGTGACGTTACGCATCCCGTGGGTGTGGCATTTCGTGCTTTCACGAAACACGACGTGTTGTTTGGCATGTGCGATCCGGGTTTTTGGGCAAAGTCTTTCTTTGTGCGAAGGAGAAGGAAGGAATGCCAAGGTGTGTTCGCGGCCCACTTTTGTTTTGTTCAGGCCTTGCATAGGCACTGTCCAAATAGAGTGCCAGATGTAATCAATGCTGTTGCCCCCCATTCTCCCAAGCATTTCCATCGGCAGTACATTTGTATCTGCGAATCCCATGTGTTTGTTGGTTTTCCAATTCTTTTCCTTCATCTTACCGCTCACGCCAGGGCACGTTTCAACCAACGGTTCTTTGAAACACTGAGCTACGTAATTTGCGTGTGCTAAGGTACTGTCATCATCGGCGAAGCGAAAATCCAACAGGGAAATTCTTCCGTCTTGGAAACCGTTGCCAACACTTTTCTTGAGTCTTCGACGCTGAAACAGTGAGAGTTGAAAGCAGAATAGCTGTTGGTGTGTCTCGGCACCGACATAGGCTGGGTTCGGGCAAGCACGTTCGACTCGACTGGTACATTGATTGATTCCACTGGATTTGGTCATATGACATCCATTTCCGTTCTCCTGCGGAGGGGACAAAAACCTGGATGCTTTGAAGGATGTCGTTCAATTAATTAGACGGAGGTGCGACCGATGCACATGGTAAGGTGGGGGATATTTTGAGATATCCTTCCCGTACAATGGTCAATACCTACACACCAAAAGGCGAGGCCTTTTTGGGCACAGGCCGTGGGAAAAAAAAAGTCTCACATCCCGGCAAAAGTGGCCACCCGTGATGGTGGCATTTCGCTGCCTCCAGCCATGGTCGCAAACCTGTGTATCGACCAGAACTCTGACTTTGATAATCCCACGTGTGGCCTCCTTCCCAACCATCGGTATCGAACAGATCGATTCCAAACAAGAATTCTTCGCAGCAGCGATGTTGAGGGAAATTTGCAATTTGCGTTGTGAATTTCGACTGCTGCCTACACACACAATATGTCGAAGGTTTGATTCCAGATGCTTGTGTGAAGGCTCGGCCTCGTTCTTTCCAGTGGTGGAGAATTTTATTCCAGTCGAGGGGACCATTCGGTGTTTGATGGAGGTGTTACAATTGACCAACAAAGCTTCAAAAAAGGACGTCAAATGCACAAAATTGTTTCTTGTACAAGGTACGGTGACCACCTCCAAAACAAACTGTTCGAGCGTTCCGTATATGGAAGTGGTTTTGTCCTGCAATGTCCAACGGTTCGCGTGCAGATCTTTCGCATCTTGGTCCATGTGGAACGCGAAATCAATGTGCTGCATCATAATTCCACAAGCCGTCAATATTAATTTTAAGAATTGTTGCCCTTGCCTCCGCTTCATAACTTTCTAAATGCGACCGTCCCTTGTCACACCGTATGTGCTGGTTGCACCTCATTTCCGGAAGTTGTGCAGGTCAATTGTCGGCCCTCCGCCTGGCACGGATTGGACACTTGAATGGCACGAAATACTTCATCAATGGAATGTTCGGGTGAACCTATTTGTCGATAGAGCCAACATCAAAACATGGTCGCGCATTTGTTGTTTGCACTATTGGACGTTTGCGCCACATATCGCCACCCTATCGCAAGAGCGTTGGGTTCGACGAATTTTACGTTGGCGCTCGGCGGGAACGAATCGAATTGGACGCCCACATTTTCACGGAGTCGAAACCCACATCGTGTTGCAGGTACAATGGCTTGGGGCAATGGACGGATGCTGCTATGAATTGGAACCTTTGGGATCAACATTGCGAATCCTTCATCGAATTTTGCAGGACATGAGCGTTTTGATTCAATCTTGTGGCACATACTTGTAGGATTGATGCAATTTGCGTCTGCGCCCTGATAGGGCCTGCCAATATTGAGGGCCAAAAATTTCTAACAGTAGAATGTCATCCGCGAACCGCGTCCTTCCGTACAGCAACGGTTATTTGATATATACATATGAATTTAGTAACTCCGCTCCCACCTGTACCATGTCCTGGTCTTCCCTGCGCCTGTGTGTGTCATTGCGAGTGCGAGTGTCAGCACACGTTTGTCGGCGCTATCGCATTCTCGCAGGCCGGGTTTTCAGGGATGCGGGATTTTTTTGGAAACAGCAGCGGTCCGAGCCTGGCGGGAATCGGGAGGCGGGGTAACAACCAACATCCGTCTCAGCGATCAACCGGACCACATCGACCAGCCAGATGACAAAAACATCTCGGCCAACTCCTCTCCGACACCAGCCCGGCTGTGCCGACCAGTCGCCTCCCAGCCCGGTAGCGGAAGGTCTGGCTTTACACCTTTCCTAATAAAAGCACATCTGGAGACTGGCCGGTGTAAAAAAAGGCTGTGCCTGGGGGCTGCCCAGGAAAACAGCCATCCGAGAACCTTCTTGCGGCCAAAAAGGAGCGAGGAAAAAAAAACGAGGGCATCCTCGGCATCCTCCCGTAAAAAAAAGATCAAGGGTAAAGCTAATGGACATCCATGCTCGGGGTAGCGCGACTGGCGGTCGACACCACCTTAGTCTCCGAGAAGACGCGCCGGCAAATTCGCAAGAGCAGCACTCCACGTGGTAAGCAAACCCAAAGAACGCACACCTCAGACAGTCCAGACCACCGCCTGGTGGTCCTCACCATGGAAACAAGGGAAGACACGCCATCCATCATCCATCGCCAAGCTTCTGGCACAAGCACCCCCGCCCCCGGCAAGTCGTCTCCCAAGCCGTCCCTCAGGGGCTGAGGCTTGGACTGGGCCCAGTCATGCATGCACGTCGGGAGCCGCCGGTATGAAAATCGTATTCGCTGGCTGCTGCCCGGTAGAACAGTACTGTGCTAGAGTTACTGCGAGGGCAGGGGGGACAGAGAAAAAAGATAAACAAGTAGGTAGAAGTAAACCAGACATCTGGTCACAACGTCAGTTAGCGACAACAGTGGCCTTACATTATTGAACACTTGGACATATTACCTTGTGCCCATGAAAGTGTGCAAACATTTGCGGTACCTTACCAACAGCTCGCCCGCGGTGATGGATGAACAGGCCCCTGACAAAACGGGGTTCCAAACCGGTCAACGGTCAACGGTCAACGGTCAACGGTCAACCCTGGATGCCCCATTGGGCAGCCTGTTTCAGGCACAGGGGAAATCTGAAACAATTTCATATGTACATTTTCATTTGCAGAAATGTAAGAATTCAGCAAGACTTGAAGACCATAAATCCTGATCCATGGCAGCTACTTCCCACGAAGGCAAAAATTTTCAAGGATGGTGTCCCAAGAATTTTTCGGCCGTCCAACCCTTCTCCGCCCACAAGGGTTCCAATGCAAAACCCGCTTGAACCACCGGTGGTCTGGCAGNAAATGTAAGAATTCAGCAAGACTTGAAGACCATAAATCCTGATCCATGGCAGCTACTTCCCACGAAGGCAAAAATTTTCAAGGATGGTGTCCCAAGAATTTTTCGGCCGTCCAACCCTTCTCCGCCCACAAGGGTTCCAATGCAAAACCCGCTTGAACCACCGGTGGTCTGGCAGCAATGCAAAATAATGGGCCAAGTTCCAATGGTGTTGTAAGCACATTTCAGACCAAGGTTTGCACTTCAATTGTTGAATCCGTCCATTCCAGTGGGGTTCCAAACCAACGAGGTATTGATGGAAAAAAAAGTGGTGCTGGATGGCCGTGGTCCGGGTGACGAAAGTTTCGGATCATGCTCTTCGAAACAGGAGGGGCAATTGCGACATTGCATGGGAGGGCATTCGAAAATGGACAGCTGGACTCAGTTGGCAACTGTCACATCATGAGCTTCGGTTTGGGCATGAAGATTGGTGGGCCGATAATCAAATGGCTGCCACATGCTGCAAACCAGTCAGTCCGCTTCCGTAACGTCATCCGCCGAGACAGTGTCCCCAGCGAACCCGACAATTTGAAACCCAATCCAGGGCATTCAACATGCACTTTTTGAAGTTCACCTGGGTGTGTAGTTTGTGGTTTCGTGAAAAATGATTGACAAAAATATGGGCGAAACGGTTTTTTCAAAGAATCGAGTCGAGTCGAGCCTGCTTGCCCGAAGGCAACCCCCTTGGGGCGCATGGAAACAGCAAAATTTGAGCTAATCTCAACTCTCATTGCTTCGGCGTCAAAAATTTAATAGGAAATTCCATTTGTGTCAGCGAAAAATCTGTCTGCATTTTGCGGTTGCGCTCCATTCCCCACATTTTGCCATCGGCAGTGCCTTTATTTGTACTTGCGCATCCCATGTGTTTGTTGGTCTTCCAATCCTTGTCCTGCGTCCTGCAGTCCACGCTAAGGTACGTTTCAACCAACGGTTCCGTGCAAGGTTGGCCATGTAGCTTGCTAATTTCCATTGTTGTTCCAGGCGTCTCTGGGACCGTGATTTGAGACCAGCTTGTTCAGCACATTCAAAAACGCGTGCGTTCCACGCGTGAAGGACGTCGCGCCATGGAGCAGACCAATCTAAGCTGCCAGAAGGGCCCACAATGGCGCGCACGAGTTTGCGGATTTTGATGTCCGACTTGCGAGGGTCATTTTGTAGATTTTGTGATGGCCACTTGCAAAACAAGCTACTGGTGTAACCATAGCCTCAAAATAACCGAGCCGTTGTGCAATGGACACATTCTTGTAAAACAGAAACGATTTGTTTGCGTAAACAACTCTGGATGCAGCTTGGAGGTGGTGTTCCAGATCAAGTCCGTGGCTGCCATTCGTGTGGGCGCGTATCATACCATCCAACCAACCACTTGTGCGCACGGTCTCGTTCCAAAATCTCCTCAACTATCCCGCCAGGTGATACAAGTTCTGCTGGATGTTGGCTCCGCGTTGTTAATTTTTTTCTTCCCAGCGTTCCAAACAATATCAACTTGTCGGAGGGCATCCACCAACATATCTAATACAAATAAAGGCATCATCAGCAAAACGCAAATCCAGTAACGAACCTCTCCGTCTTAGGAATTATTGCAGCCGACTCCATTAGGTTGTCCCCGCCATTTGGCCAGTACCCATTCAAAGACCGAACCAAACAAACGTGGGCTGAGAACACGCCCTTGTCCCACGCCAGCTGCAATGTCAAACTCGAAGCTGTTTTCCATTGATCCAAGAATTGTCCCACGTTGTTGATAAGACAAAAAATTGGAGGATCCAAACCCTTACGACTTCGCATACCCATCCCACCTTTTCCGGATCCTTCTCCTCCGTCGATTTCGACTGCCCCTTCCACTGTTTGCACGAACCTGCCGGTGCCGTCGCACTTTCGACTCCCTAGGCGACCACCGCGCAGCCTGTGCCCAGTCAGAGGTACTTCGTAGCCGTGGAGGCCCACTTGAACGCGCAGCCGCCAGAGTGTGCCGCGAAGCCGGCGCGCGGGTTACCACCCACACCCGGCTGGCAGACCTCAACGTCCAACATGTCCAGCACATCGATGATCGGCGCATCGAAGTCATCGCAAACGGCTTGCCCCTTTGGGGGGGGGCTCAATTGGCAGTCGACACCACTCTGGTCTCCCCACTCCCCCGTGCCGGTGAACCCCGCCGTCGGGCCGGCCGCTTTGCCGCAGCAGCACTCCACGATGCCCGCAAAGCGAAAGAACGGACCTACCCCGAACTCCTTCGCAATTCCAGATGCCGCCTAGTCGTTCTAGGCATCGAAGTGGGAGGCCGTTGGGCCGAGGAAACCGCTGCTTTCATCACCAACCTCGCGCGAGCCAAAACACGAGACACACCGGCACCATTGCGCCACGCCGCTACCGCCTCCCTCATCTCCAGATGGACAGCTTTCCTCACACACGCGGCACTTTCAGCATTTGCAGCCAGCCTCCTCTTCGAGGACCTAGCCCACCATCACAATCTCGATGGCGAGCCACCACCCCTCAGCGACCTCCTCGCACAACTCCCCCCAGACCCAACAGACCCCAGCCGCCTCCCCCCCCCATCATCCTTGATTTGTTAATGGACTTTGCCTTTGGACTTTGCACATCTGGAGACTGGCCAGTATAAAAACAGTCCCAATGCCTGGAAGCTGCCCAGTAAAACAGCTCTGAGAGACCTTATCGCGGGAAAAAAGGCCTGAGAAAAAAAAACCAAGGGTTGTGATACGCCATGACCACCCACCGCTTGCCAGAGTGATTCCCAATTGACCCGGTCGAAGGCTTTTGAAAGATCAAGGGTGATGATCCACAATGGTTGGTCCATCTCCAGGGTTTTGTCTAAGATCACGTTGACGGCCAATAAGTGTTTGCGATATGTTCGTTTGAGCGGAATCCATGTTGGTCCTGCGGATGGTTCGTTTCCAATGTATCTTCGATTCGGCCCAAAGCCATTTATGCAAAGATTTTTTTGGAACAAACGAATGCTCGCAATTGGTCTGAAGTCCGTTATCGTTCGAGGTTTCGATGTTTTCGTTTTGAATGAGGTTTTCCGCCAAACTGCGAGCACATTACCTGAAACCAACATGTGATTGAACACAAGTAGCGAATCTTAGCGAATGATTGCAAATGTCATCCGGCATATGTCCTATCAGTTCTGCAGTCAAACCAGTTTCGTCGGCTGCTTTGGCCATTTTAGCCCGTCCAATTGCTGTTTTCAATTCCTTTAGCTCAAACATCTTGAAGGTGTTTGATTTGACAAGTACCGTGACAATTCCATTAAGGACTTCCTCCAACATTTTTGCAAACTCATTGGGGTGAGGTTCTTGTACAAACGTCTTCACCGTATGATAATCCATTTTGCGGAGAGCATTCCACATAGATGAGTCCGGTAGGGGTTCCCTTACTTTCAAATATTTTCCAGGTTCACGTCGTTGTTGCCGCCTGATCTGGAACGACAGCAGTCTGCGTGTTTGAGAATGTGTTGCAAAGCGCCTGTGTTGTCGTAGTTCCCGTAATGTTGCCGATGGTTCCTATTTGAAGCAAGTCCTGCAGCATCTGCCACCTTGAAATCCTGTTCCATCAAGGCAGTTTTCCTTAATTTCCAATGAAAAATGTGAGCACGTAGACATGCGCTGCCGCAACGCGTGATGAAACAAACCAGGGTTCCCAAGTATGGCACCCAATGTTTCAGCCCCCTCCTGCGCTCAGATTTGTGGCGTGGGCGTGGCACTGGAATGTGGAGAATGCAATGTTCACATCGATGACCTAAACCAATAGGTAGTGCAAAATCATTCCACGTATGTTGAGTTTGAAAAGCCATGGCGCCAATCAAAAAATCAAGCTGAACCAATGATTTGTCACTAGCCCTTCGGCCTGTCCAATTATCATGACATGAACCTCTTCGTTGTGCCCCATCCGCATGTACCACATGAAACCAAATCGTTTTGTGGAGAAATTTGTCCAATGAATGCATTCAAATCCCCACCTAACAAAAGCAACCTGTTGACACAATCGCGCGAATATAAAATCAAATCCAAAAATTCGTACATTTCCATGACTGCCTTATTTGATCTGTGTCCCGCTATGTTGGCATGTAACAAGAACATGCGACAAAGTTTTTGTTGGCTAACCGAAATGTCAGTGAACAAACACGCGGAGAATAAACATGAAACGCAACATCTTGCATTGATCCCCAGCATCTTTTCGAAACAACAACAACCCCCACTCCTTGATGTGGGCCGCCACCGCTGAGGAACATTTTGGTGCCACCATCAACTTCTAACGTTTCTTCAGAATGATCACGCCATGTTTCCGTCAGGAACAAAAACACGGTGAGACTTGTTGACTTTGCCGGGCCTACTGGTTGTGGAGTTGGATTGGTGTGTCCTTTGTTTTTGGATGTGACGTTGTCACGATGTCTCATTTCGGGTGATGTCTTGACATTTTGATTTTCAGTTGGCATCAAAACAAGCTTGCATGACGCAGCCTTTTGGGTTTAGGGGGTGACATTGTGAAAGGAAGTGCTCATCTCGAAGACGCAAGGGGCCACCATGCCCCCAGTATTGTATACAGTCAATTCAACCTGCAGAATATTTTCAGATATTACCAAAAAAAAAAAGGTATAAATTATATGGAGTGATTCCGATTCCCTTCAATTGTTCCAACAAAAAATTCCCCACGTTTTTCTCCAAGGATTTCGCCTGTCCACGGCGGTTTCATGTTTGCTCATGGGTGGTGACGCTGCTCGTCATGCCTCGCCCGTTTCAAAGGGGGCCTTGGACAGTCCTGGCCGAAGGTGGTGGTTTTTGGAGCAGGCTTTCACCGGGGCAGGATGGATGGAATGTTCAGCTCGGATGGAGTGTCTGTCAACCTTGCATGGTGTTTTGTCTTTGGAGGGGGTGGTCCCTAATTTTAAGCCATGAATTAGGCCTAATATTATTGCATTATAATTTCATAGCAGATCTACCCTTTTTCAATGTAAAACAGATCAGGGATTTAGACATTCATTCAGTTCATTCAGTTCATTGTTTCCTATTGAAAAATCATCCCGGCCTTGAATGGTTCACCTTTGGCACAATTGTGGCAGGCATTTGTATGCGCAGCTTGTACCAATGGCCCACAGATGCCCTCCACACCCAGGAGTAAAAGCTTCTGGGCTCGCAAAATTGAAGTATGTAATTCTTGTAGGTTTTCAGTGGTGAACTATTTTGATACGTTTTTTTTTCGACATTTTTTTCTTCAAACATTTCTGAAACCTTGTGTTTTTTCGGTTGGGTGAGACCACGTTTTTTGAGGTCAGATAGCTCCATGGCGCAGTGCCAGAAGCAAATCCTTGCCGCAAATCATCGATTCGCAGGCCACGCAGAATTCGTTGCAACGGAAAGGGAGCGCTGGCAACTTCTATCCCAAGGACGCGCCGAAAAAGGAGAAAGGGATGTTTCGGAAAAAGCAACAAAGAAGACAAATGTGGAAGTCCTGCCTGACAGCTGCAAGCCAAAAAGACTGATGATATGAATGATTATATTTTGATTTATTTTTTTTGATGTTTGCTTTCACGCTTCAAGTCGCAAAATCCATTGAAGTGTGCCGTTGGGGTCTCCCAGGACGAAGACTCAACTCGGTCGTCAAGGCGGAGCAGACAAGGCCACTGGTGTGATCAGTGGTGCAATTTTCACTTGGTTCGTGATGGTTGTAGTAGATTACACGTGCGACCTCCATGTGTATGTATCATGTATGTATCATGTATGCATACTGTAGTGTATATATTGTAGCCATTGGTAAATACTGTGCATCTATTGTATTTTCGTCCTGTATTTCCTGCAGGTGTTGACGCAACGGTGTCGCCCCGAACCATTTATTCTGCCGGACCCAGTGCGGCAGTGAAAGTCAATGATGATCCTTGGCAAATTTTCACTTCTCCTCAGGGATTTTTTGGCGAACAACCGAACTAGGTGGGATACGTAAGGTTAACAATTGGAATTGCGGTGTGGTTGCAGGGGCCTGAAATTTGCGTGACTGTAAGGACTTGCTTTGTTCTAGACATGAAGGTCTGCAAGAAGTCGCTCGGTCAAATCCAAATGGCGATTGAGGACGTTTCTTTGATTGTCGCAGCAGGTAGCATCAGCGGGTGTAAGCTGCACCAGAATATGAAAGCAGAGGAATGATGCAGTTCTCCTTCTTCTTTGTTGCTATGACATGGGCACAAGATTGACAAGGAACGCCGAAGGATGGAATGATGTTAGTAATTAATAATTGTTTTTGTCCGCGTTGCTGATGTTGTTGCCGTTGCTCAGCTGGAACTGCTTGTTATTCAATGCCGTTGGTGGTGCTGGTTCCGCTGCCGCTGCCGCCGTTGTGGTTGTGGTTGTGGTTGTGGTTGTGGTTGTGATTGTGGTTGTGGTTGTGGTTGTTTTTTTTTTTTTGTTGTTGTTGTTGTTGTTGTTGTTGTTGTTGTTGTTGTTGTTGTTGTTGTTGTTGTTGTTGTTGTTGTTGTTGTTGTTGTTGTTGTTGTTGTTGTTGTTGTTGTTGTTGTTGTTGTTGTTGTGTGTGTGTTGTTGTTGTGTGTGTGTGTGTGTGTGTGTGTGTGTGTGTGTGTGTGTGTGTGTGTGTGTGTGTGTTGTGTGTGTGTGTGTGTGTGTGTGTGTCGTGTGTGTGTNGTGTGTGTTGTGTGTGTGTCGTGTCGTGTGTGTGTGTGTGTGTGTGTGTGTGTGTGTGTGTTGTTGTTGTTGTTGTTGTTGTTGTTGTTGTTGTTGTTGTTGTTGTTGTTGTTGTTGTTGTTGTTGTTGTTGTTGTTGTTGTTGTTGTTGTTGTTGTTGTTGTTGTTGTTGTTGTTGTTGTTGTTGCTTTTGTTGCCGTTACTGTTGCTGTTGCTGCTGGTGCTGTTGTCATCGTTGCATCGCGTGACTACGATAGTGTTATTCTGTTTCATGGGCCGTTGCAATAGTGGTTGGTACTTTCATAGCTGGATGGTCAGATTTCTTCACTTCGCCTGAACCGGGTTTTCTGTTTCAAGATGTTATAAATGGTGTAATGGGACAGGACCACCACGGAACCTTTATTTCAAACATGGGTTCAATTTACCGCATGCAAGTGTCATGTCACTTCGGTTGTGTTGGTTCTTCCTTGTGCTGTAGTCTGGTGTTAATTCTTGATGTAAATCCCAGTGTGTCTCCTCCAGTAGTTGGCAATGACTCCTTCCCATGTGAGGGGAAAAAGAGATGTGTGTTTCCAGAGAGTGCATTGTCAGATTGCATTTCAAGATTTACTTTTCTGATTTTGGTGTGAAAGGCTAAGTAAGAAGAAAAAGTACGGGGATGTTGGCCTACGAGTTGAAAGTGAAGGCTCATAGACCTCCTCTCTTGCATATGATCATTAAAAAAGACGTTGCTCAGAGATCTGGATCGGAGCGAATACAATCCGAGTTCAAGCATTGCCCAAATGGAAACACAGTGAGGTCTTTGACAATTACGAGTTCATTTCAGCTGTTGGCAGTGGGGCTTTTGGTCGAGTACTGCGGGCGAAACATCGCTGTGGCGGGCAGATGCGCGCTTGCAAGGCACTTACCACCAGCACCCCACTGGAGCGAAAGTGTCCTGGTGAAACATGTCAAATGTCACGGGTTGATGGGGTGACCATGGATGATCACTTGGTATGCAGCTGCTATGGAGCTCATCTCTGAGGTTAGTGGATACAGAGATTGAAATCCTGAAAGTGTTGAATCATCCGCATGTGCTGCAGTTGTTTGAAGTCTACTTTGAGCCCAGCACAACGGTATCTTGGCAAAAAGTTCGAGGTTGTTAAAAGTTGGTTTGATTCTCAAAGCAGTGCGGAATCATTTTGGTTGCGTTTTTGACTCTCAGATCAACAGACTCAGCAGGATTTGTATCTCTCCATAAAAGCAACCTTATTCCAAGACAGTGTCCTGAAAGCAGCAGCCAAAGTGCTGAGATTTATTCTTGGAATGTGCCAGACACTTTTTCTATACCCCGAGGAACGGCGTCGCAAAGTCTATTTGCTCACAGAGCTCTGCACAGGTGGCGACTTGTACCCAGGCATGCAAGAAAAGGCATTGTGGAACTTCAAGTGGCGATAAACCTGCCTAAAACCCTAGTGGCATCAAAAATTTTCAGGCTTCTGGACATTTTGCACCATGGCATTTGAATGTTGATTCCTGATCCTAAGGCTCTTCCGTATTGCCTATCATTACCAGATGCTGAAGTGCCCCATGACGGAAGGCCATGTCGCATACCAACTTAGACAGTTGCTCTCAGCAGCCATGTACTGCCACCAGCGTTTCTGGGCAAAGAAAACTGGTGGGTTTGGAATGAAGGGATTGGTTGGTTCGTTGAGGTTGTTTTAAGATCAAGGTGTGAAATGTGAACCCTATGGCCTATGGGTAGTGATTGGTAATGGCATGAAGTTTGCATCAACTTTCCAATTTTTTCCATCCCCGATGCCAAGGTGGGATTGTGCATCGGGACCGCCGGGGGCTTTGGAGAAGTGCCAGTGTGTTGCTTGGGACGCCATATATTGTGCACATTGTGAAGCAATCAGAAAGCGGATGCGTGCCCCTCTTTTGACAGATATATTGTCCATATTTTTCTTTGAGGAGGTTTCTGATAGCCGTAGGCAAGACATGGCCTGAAACGCAGGACGTGAAGCCGGACAATGTGCTCTTTGTAGATGCTGCTTATCTGCAAGGGAAGTTGGAGATGGCCCTGACATGTGCAGATTTGATAGGGTGGGAGCAGGATATCATGGATATCACTGGGAATTCCGGTGTTTTTTTTTCATGGTTGAAACCAGGCCACTGCCAGTTCGACATTGAAGCTGATTGACTTTGGTTTAGCGGGCTTTGCTCACAAGTTGCGGGAGAATGCCGTTGAGGTGATTGGGGGACTGAGGGATTTGGTCGAAACCAACAACAAAATTTGAGGAAACGCCTCTTAGGCTTAGGCTTCAGGCTTTCAAACGGGAAGGATCGTTTTCCAAAAAATTCAGGTTTTAAGTTTGAATGGCTAGTTTTCAGGGAGCAATATGAACGACTCAATAGGCTCATACTTGATCTCTGAGTTAAGAGGTAGAGAACATCTAAACCACATTTGGGAAAGACCACACACTTGGGCAAAGAGGGATCCCAAGCGAAACCTCACATGCCAGTGTCTTGCTGGCGTGTTGGTAAGGGAGCACCATGGAGCATCCCAAACAGTATTCAATCGGATTACAAATATGGCTGCAAGCATCTCCAAAGATGCCCAAACTTCAAGTGTGGTCTTGGTCTACTTTTTTGGGATGCCCAATGAGCCCCATTGAATCTGGTATTTGGTGATGACTCAAGGATGACTACAAATATACACCTTTGTATTTCTGTGACCAAATATGAAAAAAGAGACATGTGTTCGATGATTTGGCATGATGGCTGCAGATTCTTGGGTTCAAGTTCATGCCCTTGACTCTTGCCCATCCGGCCACCACTGGGGGGATAACAGCTGCATTAGTGTCAACCCTGCTCTCTCAGGATTTTTCTGTCCCTCAGGTACCACCATTGCCATTTGAGGACCGTGATACACTGTGGCACTATCCATCGGTTCTTCTTGGTATCCTGATCGGCATATTCTTGGCACAGCTGCTGGATCTCTTGGTGCTGGCTCGTCAGGCCCTCCAACTCCATCTTCGTTCTCGGGGCTGGGGAAGCACAAACTTGGGAGCCATTCGGCAGAGACTTGCATGAGCCAGTCTCCTCTTGCTGCAGAACTGCACCAACTTCGAGTTGAGCTAGCTCATCTATCTTCTCGGGTGTTGGCTTTGGAGGAGGCTGCTTTGCGAGAAAGAGTTGGGCCCACTCCGTACGGGTCTCCGGTGACAGTGAACTACTTGGGTACGAATCAGCTGCCTGAGATTCCCCCTTTTCCTTTGGCCTCACCTTCGACTTTGCCACCTTCCCGAACATCAAGTCAGCAGTTGGCTGACTCCCCTGGAGCTAGTAGTGCTCCTGTGGTTACAGAGGCTGATAGAAGGAGGATTGCAGAGGAAGCAGGAGCCTTCCTACGCCGTTCGCTGGACGGTGATCACAGAGGAGGGTCAGGGCGTAGTCGGGTGCCTTTGCCCAGCACCGTTTATATCTTGGCCCGTGATATCAACGGGGTTTGCTACGATCCAGTGAAGATCTTCTACAACTGGTCGTCATTGAGGCATCTGGTCAAGAAGCAGTCGTCCTGCCAGGACAGTGTTTTCATTGGCCTCCCCACAATTTGGGAGGCAAAAATTTGTGTGGCGTCAGCTCGACTGAGCTGGCCAGATGAGTGAGGAAGAAGGCCTTGAAGTGCCGGAGACTCCCAATCCCGTGGTTCTTCGGCGTTGCACAGTTTTGAACGGGAGTACAGAAGAGATAGACTCCAACTACCCTGTCGGCCTGTTTGAAGTGGCGGACAGTGCAGGTGACGTCAAACTGATTTCAGTGATTTTGGTGGGTGAGGTTGAAAATCGCCTAATTGCCGTTTTTCCTTTGGCAGCTTGGCATCGCACTCTTGCCCGACGACAGATCCCCGCTGGTGCTTTGGTGAGACCTGTGAAAGCTACAGTAGGGTTCCTTGATAGAGAGACAGACCCTGAAGGAGCTCCTCAACCTCGCGAAGTCTGGGTTGGAACTTTGGGGGCTGATTTTGAGAAGTGTGTGATTTTTGACGCTGAGGAGGAGTCGCTAGAGCCTGACCTGCCGTTTGATACCGCACACCCCGACTTCCTGCCCACAGCCCATAGTTTGGTAGAGCTTTTTGATCAGCAGTACAGTGTTTCTGCAACTAGTGGATTGGATCCGCCTGGACAAGCCGCAGTGTTGCCGAGCAGTGCTTTGGACAAGCGACTTCAGAAGTTAGAGGAGTCCTTGGGAGCCCTCACCGCCAGCTTTCAACAACTTACTGGTGGCAGTGCTCCCCCTGGGTTAAGTCGTCCTCCTGCTCTACGACGTCCTGCGGAACCATGTCAACAAGAGCCACCTCGAGTGCAGTTCTCTCCTTCAGCAGTTGCAGATCCAGATGTAGTACAAGCAGCTCGCAGTGCAGGCATTCCGGAAGAGCAGATCAAAGAGATGGCACGGCTGGCTGCACAAGGCCAAACCCGTCTTTCCGATTTTCCACTTCCCAAGGCAAATCCAAAGCCGAAGGTAGCACGACCGAAGAATGTGCTATCCGAGAGCGAAGACGAGGAGGAAGAGACGGAGGCAGAAGCAGAGCCTCTTGCAGAGGGGGTCAAGCCTCTGGTCCAAGCTGTGACAAAGTTGACGGAGATCGCAGGCCATCTGAAGGATTCTTCCCTCGAGAGCCTTCTCGACGGATGTGGATCGGTGGGATCTTCAGAAAGCAGCACTGGATCTGGAAGGAAATATGCAGCCGCCCTTCGAGCTCTTCGGCGAACTCTTGCTCGCAGGCCGTCGGAGATTTATCAAGCAATAGAGAAGAACATGGAGGAGGACTTTTCAGTGCGAACCCAGCTGCCAGGTTCAAATCCAGTTCAAGTCTCAGCCCGTGCATGGTTGGAGTTGAGAAGTCGCATCCAAGGGTTTGTGACCCCAGTGAAGCTTCTTTGGAGTGTGGCGGGTGCATTGGATTCATTGCGGGCCGGCAACTCAGAGGAATGCCGCGCTCGTCTCAACCTCATTTTGGCAGCCGGCGACCAAATGTCCATAGATCGTGGAAGTTGGGTAGTGGCTTCGGAAATTCTACTGGAAGAACCACCACCCATGTCGGTGTTCCAGTCCCATCTGTTGCCGACCGACAGCGAAGCACCCTACACGCGTCTCATCGACGCTCGTTGGTTCGAGATCTTCTTGCAGAAACTTCAAGACTACGACAATCTCACCGAGAAGAAGAAAAAGCTCAGCAGCAAAAGATTTCCACGACCCGAAGGAAGTCCAGCCGGCGATACTGTGGATCCAAAGCCGAAGCCAAAGATCAAACCAAAAGGCAAGGGCAAAGGCAGAGGAGATGGATCAGGTGGTGGAGCTGCAGAGGCAGCTTCCGAGAACCAATGAAGCTGCTGGGTGATAGCGCTCAGTTCGAATCCCCTACTCTTGCTTCTAGGCCGGGTTCTTCGCCCTGCTCTTCTACCTCAGTGCGGCCCTTCGATTGTCTTGAGGGGACTGCAACTCAGGGTTGGGAGCCTGACCATGAAGCGGGGGTTCAGGATTCGAGCTATGATGAGCGTGTTGCAGCAGCCGTGGAAGATGATTGTACATGTTTGAGTCCGGAGACTGAGACTCTCCTCTCCGTGACTAAGCTGGACTCTTTGGAGCCCACTGCTTCCTGTGGCAAGAGACCTTATGTTCCTCCTGGTTCTCGGGCTACGACTGTGGAAGTGAATCCCATTTGGAATTCAATGATGCGGTGGATCCTCAACAGCAACTGTGGAAACCTCCGCACTTTTTGCTATTCATTTTTTGCCTCCCAAGCAGGTAGGAAGAACAAGCCCTACACCCCTGGGCCGGTGTGGCCCATTCCTTTGCCGTTCAGCTCGCAACAGATTGCTGATCGGAAGCATGGTCCTATTCGCAAGGCTTTGAATGCGATGGTGATGGTGCTTAGCTGGCTACATCTTGGCCAGCCCAGTCATGTGCCTTCCGACTTTTGTGCAGCTTGCCGTCTTACTGGTGAACAAAGAGCAGTGGTAAATTGGCTTGAGAGATTGAGTGCTGAGTGGATCGATGCACCTCCAGTGGCTGCGACTGATATGGGAAGGACAGCTGGGAAGGTTGAGACGTTGGAAGATATGATGGCTGTGCTACATCGAGAAGCAGCTACCCTTCTTCCTTCAGAAGGATCAGGACTTTGGAAACCTTCGGCTTTGCAAAAACAAGGAGGTACTTAGACGCTCCAGCGCTGTTCAAAGGACAGGTTTTGCAACAGGAGGCATGATTGCATCATGGACGATGTCGCATGTCTCGGATGTCTCGGATGCCTGTGATGTGAATGTAAAGCATGGCAGGCCTGATCCATGAAAAAAAACAATCATGATCTTCCATGCACTTTACCTATAAACATTAGCACAAAACTTGGTTAACAGCAAGCGACACCGTTGAAGAAATCGTAGTAGCCACACGAGAAGTGCAGAACGTACGACAGATCTAATTTCCCAACAAGAGGCGCCGAACGCAAGAGAGGTTTCTGCAACAAACGCAATGTAGCCCGCAAAGGCAATGGAAAGAATATAATGTCATGATGTTTCTTCATTTCAATTGAACCATGACATTGAGCTTTAGGTAACTCGCGCTAAGAACTTAAAAACAAAATATATTGTTTTTGAACCAATTGAGCGAGCGACACCGTTGAAGCAATCGTATTAGCCACACGAGAAGTGCAGAACGTACGACAGATCCAATTTCCCAACAAGAGGTGCAGAACGCAGGACAGGTTTCTGCAACAAACGCAATGATAGCCCGGCAAAGGCAATGGAAAGAATATAATGTCATGATGTTTCATTTTAAATTGAACCATGACCTGAGCTTTAGGTAACTCGCGCTAGGAACTTAAAAACAAGATAATAACAAAAACATGGTTAACAGCGAGCGACACCGTTGAAGCAATCGTATCAGCCACACGAGAAGTGCAGAACATACGACAGATCCAATTTCCCAACAAGAGGTGCGGAACGCAGGACAGGTTTCTGCAACAAACGCAATGTAGCCTGCAAAGGCAATGGAAAGAGTATAGTTTCATGTCGGTTGGAAGCATGACATGAATTTAAAGCACGCTAGGAACAAATTAGGATATTAACCAAAGCTTGGTTAACAGCAAAAGTGACATTGTTGAATACTCCATGCGTTTTGGGCATCTTGTTGCAACAAGAGGCCCGAAACGCATGATAAGTTTGTTAGGTGGATGGGTGGGTATAAAAGTTTCTTGTAGCAAACCCAAGGCAATCATTGATATACCCATGTGCCGGCCCATGGACGGCAGCCCTTTGCTTCACACAGTTTTGTTGGCAGAACAGTTTTTGGCTTCAAACATGTATATTGGTTCTTTACCAAACTTCCTTTTCACAGACTTGAGCCAATCCCCGTTACACAAAAAACGCTTTCCAAAAAACTATACAACCATCACACGTTACACTTTTTGGGGGGAAGATGGTTGTTGTTAAAACACCGCTGGTCTTTCTGCTTTCTAGATTCTAGATTGGAATACCACACTCCATCCCTACCATGATCTTATGGGACGGACCTAGAAAAAACACCATTCAAAAAACAAGTCTAGATCACTTCCACCTTCATTGGGCTGGCCGCTGGCCATGGCCTTTTTTTCGTCCGTTTGCGTTGAGCTTTCTGCTGTTTCTTGGCTGCACTCACCCTGCAGCACGGGCCCCTACTTGTATATTATACAGACACCTTCAGGTTCGCCACCTTCAAAGATTGAAAAACATGTTTACTGAGAACCAGGTGTTATAAGATCAAGAGGTACAAGTCACCCAAACAAGAAACACCATGGAAGCCTTCGAAAAAACAGCTGTGGTATATAATCTTTTTTGGGGAGAGTTTTCGTGGCTAAAACCTGTTGGAAACATACCCAGACAAAGCTATCAAATACCTTTCCAGCGCTCTTAGCTGAACTGTAGCCCCGTGACACTTGACAGCAATCCTCTTAAGTTTCCCTAAAAATTTTTCATTTTCCCATACGTGGTAAGCACGCGGGTTTACCCGCGTGGAGGGGAGGCCCACTGCAACATGCCACAAATAGTGATGCTTGGGTCTCATCTTGAATGCCAAAATCCTTTCACCCCAACAGTAAGAGGCTAAGTGTTCTGTAGCTCTCAGGTGTCGGAGAAGTTGCTCTGAAATCTCCTGGTTTTGAAGAAGGGTTGGCAATGGTGATTTTTAAAAGAGCAAGGTATGGGGGATTGGGACCGCAAAAGGCTCATAAGAAAAAAATCAAACATGATTTGACGAAATGAATTTATAGATGAGTGTAATGTTTACGGTCTTCCCGGATACTTCCACCCCTAAGCTCAACCATGTGTCGTTGGCTTCATTTGGTGATAACACCATGCCAGCTTCATCCATAAGTTCAATTGCCTTTGCCAAGGACACTGCGCAAAGGTTGAGGAGCTGTAGCACTGGATTTTCCTTTGACGCTTGGTGGCTTTCAATGGGCCAGGAACTGTGATGCTACATCGACCCTTTTAAATGGTTTGGGGATGTTTGGGGTGAGAACAAAAAAATACATCGAACACCAAGTATCAGAATTGGATACCAACCCTGGAATCTTCTTTCCAATCCACCAAATCATTACTTTGATGTGTTGGGCTTTGAATCTAGATCCAAGCTCGCAAAAATCATCAGTGCCAAAGGAATTGCAATTTGAAGGCGTGAGGAGTCTGCGTGGCAGGTAAAGCCTCGAACAAGTAAAATCACAGAATAGACAAATTAGTCTTTTGAAGTTGAAACCTCAAGATAGAACAAAACCCATTATCCCAAAGACAGTCATGAGTTTGGGGCGGTTCCAAATTCAGGGGCGTAAATCCAAAAGTCACAACATAAGCATGTGGGCTTAGAAACCTGTGTTCCTTGCAGTCTTGTTTCATTTCCAAGCTGACCATTTTCAAGAAGTTTGCGTTCGATTCACCAGCTTCATAGTGATAACCAAACATGTGCAAAATCTTCAAGCATGAAGGGATATGGTTCTTGCCGATACCCAAGAAAATGATATGCATCAAATCGAATGAGACAGTTTCAAACTGCCACCCTGGAACTACACTCCATGGAGAAACGGATCTCGCAGTCCTGACGTACGTCGTCATGATCAATGCACGTCCTGGCGTAAGGAGCAGTCTTGGATGTGTTTTTGTAGCTCATAGCATCAGGGGTATTAGTTGCAGGCTGGACAGCACTGCATCTGTCACATAGTTTTCGGCATTTGTAATAGTTGGTAAAGTTGTGACATTGCCAGCGGGCTTTCAAATCCGCTTTGAAGCTCATGTAGATGAGCCTCAAAACGATGGTTCAACCAGAAAAGAAAAGGAAGGCAACAAGGTAACAACATACAAGAGATAACAAATATAATCGTTGATTTGGGTACCAAAACCTTCTATTGAGTTGAAGGGGAACTCTTTAACTTCCAATAATGTTTTACAGAAAAAAAATTAAACAAGATTGCTACAGGTTCCGAATATCAGGCTAGGGGCTTGTAGCCACCAGCTATGCTTTTCCCTGCTAAAGATTTTCTGAAGCTGTTCTCTTCAAACTCTTCTCCCAAAAATCCAAAATGCGGGTACACCCCAGAGGCTGCGTGCCGCAATGACCAACCACACAAGTCAGCAATGGTCTTGTTGACATTCTTCCGAACCTTAAATGAGTAAGATGTTTGGGGGAGGCTTTATCCAAACTTTGTTTTTGGTTTTTCCTATTTCCAAAGTCTTTAAAGTAAACACCAACGCAAAAAGGGCTGATGATGCAAAGTCTCAGTCTAAGCTACAAAAGGTCTTTTGGAATTGGACTGACACTTCCCATCCTAAAAGTCTAAAACCCATTTGATGCCCAATGGCTTGGTTTGATGTCATTTGGCGTTCAGCTACCAGAAGTATTGGATAACGGGTCACCAAGCAGGAACGGCCACCACCACACCCAAAGGGGGAGCTCCAGTTCATAACCCAGAACTCATCATCACGGAACATCTCAGCACCATCCCCGTGCAAGCAACATGGAACTGTTTTCTTCAACTCTGAATCAGATAGAGCATGCAACACTGTGTGGTACTTGTAATCGGGCAAAGTTTTGAGGTGGGACCAGAACTTTAGGATGGAATCGCCAGAATGATCACCACATAGCAAAGATTGAAACTGGCAGGGTGCGTCAATGTATTTGGTGAAAAGTTTCAAACAATATTTGTTTTTTTTTGCAGCCCATACCCAAAGATAAATCACTTTTAGAAAGCTTTGCTCAGGTAGTACAACACCAACATTAACCATCAAAAATAACCTCATAATTTGAATCTTGAGTCTTTGACCAAAAGCAGACCTACTTTCACTACTTTTTATTTTTCCCAATCCGAAACCTGCTGGGTTCCATGAATCGCACCGAACACCTCGTGCGGAAGAAGCACAGCTGCTTCACACTCTTGAGGCTCTGTTTCTCCTGGCACCTGAGATCAGCTGAAGCAAGAGAAGCTTGGCTTTCAATTAAGTGGGGCGAATGGCTGTTGGACCACAGTTTCAAAACAAACAAAAAGCTTCCCTAACTTGATGATGAGGCACTTCCAGAACCAACTTGATGATGTAAGGCTCTACTTTGAGTAGGAATGAATCTTTCACAAACCTTCTGAAATCTCTTTCAGTGTTGCTAGGGCAATTCCCGTTGTTGCCACACGCAGCCAATTTGTGGAGACCCTTAGCGACTTCATGGTTTGAATCATATTCTACAGCCCTTGCAATCTCTGCTGCTGTGCTAACATGAGTTTCCCCTTTACCCACGAGTTCTAAAAGCTTTGTCAGTGTTACACTCTCCATTGGGCCCTTGGTAGTCGGTGTTGGCCTTTCGGGATGGCCAGTTTTGCCTGGCCAGCAAGCGAAGCGTATGGAAGGCAGATTCGGAACTATCTAGGCTAGATCAATCGGTTCAAACAAAAGCACTTAGTCTCCAAGTGTTGAACTGATTTCCAACCACTCTCTACGGTTCAATCATTTCTGAAAAATGAAAGTTCAGCTGTTCATTCGTGTTATGAACCAACTTGATGATGTATATGAATTCTTTGGAAAAGAGCTTTGTTGGAGAGTAGAAACTACATGTAAGCAACTCTTTTTGGCCAACACACTTTCACAGCGATCAAACGTCAAATCACTAGCTTGACGCAGCAAGCTCCAGCCATGCTTGTACGGAAGCATGGTGCCCCCAAAAACCAGAATTCAAGTTTGACTTGAATTCACTTTGCTGCTTTAGCTTTAGCCTTACTGGTTCTCCTGCCCTTGGAATTGTCGCCCTTCAAGAAGCCAGTTGCAGACCCCTTCAGGGCTGGGATGATGACAAAGAGAACCCCTCCCAAACTGTGAGGGTTCAGGGTTTTTCTGATTTAGAACCCTGCATTAACTTAGTGACCCCTTTTTTCCAACAAGTCTTTTTAATTTCAAAAACATTCAATCAAATAAAACAAACAACATCTTGGACGTTTCAACCAAAACCCCAACCTCAGCTTTCTCATACCACTTCTTCTTTTGTTCAATGTCATTGATGATTGTCTCAATGTTTTCCTCATCCGGTGGGTCTTTTTCAATGGCCTTTTTCAATTTGATATAGATGGCCTCCATGTCATTTGCGTGTTTTAACATCTCTTGTGCAAGAGCATCAGCAAACTCAAGACCCTGCAGCTGAATTGACTTCTGCCTTGCTTTTGTGGCCTTGTCAAGGACACCTCCCAAAGCGTCCTTGGCAATCCTTGGCAGCGGTTGCGAATGAGAAGATGCTGGAAACCTTGGGACTTGGTAGAGACTTTCTAATGCGGTAAACTTGCTGGAAAGACTTCGTAAGGTGATGGCATTTCTTGGCTTGCTATGAAGCTATGATATGTATTGGAACCATCTATATTCTAAAAACAAACCTTTCTACCTGCCAATGTCGTGGCTGATGGAAAGTCTAACTCCTTGCATGTCAGGGATGGGTATAAGATTCAAACGTAGGAAATCATGAACTGAAACAAACCCTTTGCAGCGATGCTGAGGACTACATAAAAACACCATAGGTAGTGAGCTATGGGCCTCCTTGGAAAGAGATGGGCTGGTGTGAAATAACATGTTTTTACAAGCTCCTGCTTTCAAACCCACCCAAAAATCCCAATTTTTCGGGTAACCAATGAAATCTTTCAGGGAACCTGCCCAGACATTTTTTAAATCCATTTGGGGCCCGGACTGTAGAAGTGTTTTTGGCTCCACTTTTTCGGCGTCCTCTCCCTTCTCTCTTTTCCTTTTGGGGGGTTTGGAGACGGTATTTTTATCGTCATCCAAGGCTGTATGCAGAGCTATGGCTCCCTGCTGCGAAGCGGTCTTCACTGCAGGCAGGGCTCCCGACTGCAATGGGCCATCATCTCCGGTGAGGGCATTCAACATCTCTTGATCGACTTTCTTGGAAGCTGTGATTGAAAGCAGCTCTGATGTTTTGTCATCCCTGCGAACCATTCTTCCCTTGGGCATGTAATACCAAGTCTCCTGCCAGTATGAGTTGGATTTAAGATGGATGGAATGCCATATGATAGGAAGTTTGGGGTCTATTGTGGGTCGATAGTCTTTCCAGATGGGGGTAATTTGTGGGATATCCTTCTATCTACAGAAATCTTTCTAGGCCTGGTTTCCAATACACAAAGCATGTTGGCTATCCATGGATCTACAGGCAAAGGATTTAGAACACAGCATGCTTTTTTTTGAAACCCCAGTCCATAGGATCTTCAGGATAATCTTCATCTTTGTAGAAGAGGCCTGCTTCCACACGTTTTGCAACAAGATCGTCGAATCGTTCTTTTTCCATGGAAGCTTTCAATTCTTTGGCTTGTACTGCCACCCACTCCTTCCTAGCCAGGTTGGATGTCTCCTGGGCCCGTTCCACCACACACTGGACTCTGTCCCAATCCATCTCATTGTCAACCCAAAGATTGAATAAGTCGTTTTTTTTCTTTTCAACATTGGTTGAAGTTCCTTTGGAAACTTCAGTGGATTCTTCACCTGCCGGTCGAATTTATCCCATTCTTTCTTGTGCGTCTTACCTGAGCGAGTGTAGCGTTTTGGGCAAGTTGGGAAGCTTGGGTCTACAATACAAAGAAGATCAAATATTTGGAAAAAGCAAATTGGGCTCAGTCAGAAAATGTCATGATACTTCAAATGATCACTTAAAGCCAATTATGACCAAACCCCTTTTTACCCCTTTTCCCGATTGCGAGCTAGCTGCTGTTTTTGATGGTGTTTCCAGCCGCCTCAGCCAGCCCAGTACCTTTGTCTTCGACTGCAACTTCTGGATCTTCCTCACTTTTCTCTTCCTCTGAGGCTTCCTCACCATTCTCTTCTGCATCACTGCCTGCTGGTTTTTCTGAGGCAGACTCTGACTCTGTTTCCGCAAACTCATCCTCCTCCTCCTCCTTCTCAGAGCTTTCCTCTTCACTTTCTTCCTCGCAATCCTCCTGTTCTTCTTTTTCGCTCTCCTCCTCAATGTCCTCTTCACTTTCACCTGTCTCTTCTTCTTGCTCCTCATCTTCGCTTTCTGATGCTGCTTCTGCTGCCAACTCATCCGCAGCCCGAAGTCCAATCTCTTGTTCTTTCAATCTTTCCTTCTCTTCCTTCATGTCATCTAGGATCCCAAGCATCCCAGCGCCATCTAGCTCTGCCTGCCTCTCAGCCTCAACCATGGCAGCCTCCAAGTCTTGTTTTTTGTCATGTAGCGCTTGCTCTGCTTTTCTCCTTTGCAAGTTGTATCTCTCAGTCGAAGCATCTGAAACAGTTGTGGATACAGTGCTATCTGCAGGAGACTTCATCCTAACCCTCCTTGAAGGTGGCGTTGTATAACCTTTCTCCTTGTCTAAAGCAGCTTTGATGGCTGCCATCTTTTCCTGAACTTCCTTTCTTGATCCTTCTGCCTTCTTCGCTTCTTTCTCCTTCTCCTTGTCTTCCTTGCTAGCCTTCTTCGTTTCTTTCTCCTTCTCCTTGTCCTCCTTGCTAGCCTTCTTCTTTTCTTTCTCCTTCTCCTTCTCCTTCTCCTCCATAGTCTTCTTCTTCGCTTCTTTCTCCTTGTCTTCCTTGCTAGCCTTCTTCGTTTCTTTCTCCTTCTCCTTGTCCTCCTTGCTAGCCTTCTTCGTTTCTTTCTCCTTCTCCTTGTCCTCCTTGCTAGCCTTCTTCTTCTTTTCTTTCTCCTTCTCCTTCTCCTCCATAGTCTTCTTCTTCGCTTCTTTCTCCTTGTCCTCCTTGCTAGCCTTCTTCGTTTCTTTCTCCTTCTCCTTGTCCTCCTTCCTAGCCTTCTTCGTTTCTTTCTCCTTCTCCTTGTCCTCCTTGCTAGGCTTCTTCGTTTCTTTCTCCTTCTCCTTGTCCTCCTTGCTGGTCTTCGTAACCTTCGCGTCATCCTTGTGAAGCTCAGCCTTCTTTCGCTTTTTGTCCTCCTTCTGCTTTTCCTTCTGCTCTTGGGCTTGCTGAGCCCTCTTCAAAACTTCAGCTTTGATGCTTGCAACTTCAGTCTTGTCCATACCTTTCCTACCCTGAGAAACCCCTTTCTCAGATTTCATCATGACCTTTGCAAGATCACTACTAGCCTTTTGTCGTTTCAAAGCCGATTTTCGCACTACCTTTTGTTTTTCACCCTTCACATTTTTCGCCATGTCCCCAAGAAACAGCACCCGGGCGGATTTTCAAGGGCTGTACTTTGAAAACTAAAACAGCAATGGGTGTTTTTTAGCAGAATATACAGATCGCATGAGGTCGCTACAGATCGCATGAAATTCTCTCCAGGTCGCATGAGCCAAAGTGACACTGAAATGTGTTTTTTTTCCATATTTGTGTTTTTTTGTGATACAAGTGTTGGAATTATGAAAATCTCATCCCCAACCATCGATCTCATCCCCAAATAGTGGCGCCTTTCTCAGGCTTTTGGCATTTCTTCAGCACCAATCGCACCATATGTGGCACCTCCAAGTGTAGTTTCCCAAAGGGTAGGAAATAAGTCAGTGAGAAGGGTTCTTTTAAGAAGCAGAACTCCACTATAGTATCGATGATGAAACAAAACCTCCATTGATGATTCCTTTGAATTTCAACTGGGTAGCATTGCTCGCTCTTTTACATGTTTGTACCATCCAAGTGTCCAAGCTTTCCCTGACACTCTAACAAAGCAAACGGTTGGGGTTGTAGCATTTCCACATGCCCCTACTATGTACTAATTAGATGGGCCGGTGCAGGCCAAACATGGCTTTTCAATGTTTGGCCAAAAAAGTCAAGATTGGGTTGAGGTCAGCATGCTTGATCCAAAGGGTATTTTCCCTAGAGTTGGTATTCACTTGACGGTCTTGCTGGATGGCGCTGCGCAGGAATTTGGCAGCATGTCTCTGGTTCCGCTTGAAAGTCCTGCTCTTTACCTTGGCCATTGCTTTTCCGAACCTTGGCAGTGGCGCAGCAAAAGACGGAGTTGGGGCTATCCGACACTGTGGTGGCTGGCTATCCCAAATAAGCAATATATTTATATATATATTTTTCATATACATGTAAATATAATATGTATGAATATATTTATATATGCATATAAATGTATATGTATGTATTTGTATTTGTATATATATATATATATCTGACAGGTTATGGGGACTTTTGTAATTCTGAAACATTCTGAAACAACAAAACTTCGAAAATAGACCAATGAGATTTCATTTCTGGAACAAAGAACAGCTTCGGATAGCTTTGTGACTTTTTGAGATCAGCTCCACCAGTTATTCTCGCCTTCCCGTTGGAGTCACGGTAATGGCGCACCATTTGGGAACTCCTTGCAAGTTCCCTGTTTCTGTTTGCAAACCCATTGACATCAGCTACTTCACCATGACCTTTTTCAGGGGGAGGGACTCAAAAACTTTTGCGGAACCTCACCAATGAAACCAAACATACATGAACCCTTGTTTTGAAGGATGATGGAAGATGATATGTATATCATTGTAAAACCAATTTATATATCTATATATATTTACACTCCTTTATTCGGAAACCAAACGTCTTGTTTAATTCGCTTCGAGTTGCTACTGTAGATCCAAACAGGCTTCAAAGTATCAGCGCCAAACCAACCCAAATTGCAGCAAGTTCGTACTGTTCTCACATGGGTTAAGCGGAGAAAAGCCTGGAAGAGCAAATGCCCCTCCAACAAACTTCCTTTGGGTTGTTCTAGGCACCACCAAATCTGCTTAGCTACAGCGAGACAAAGGAGTATTACTACTCTGCCCACCATTATATTGTGCTCCCCGGTCACGCCCTGGTTAGATCCCATGGGATTATCAGCAGTGCGGAATGTGCTGCCTCTGCTCCTAAGCATCGATCACCCCAGGAACAAAAAAAGTAGCGGTTGAGGTTGATGGTGAAAAGCTTAGGGAAAATACGATTCTAGTTCAGGAAGCTTCCCATTATACATAAAACCATCAACCTCCACCGCCAGTTTCCAAGAAAACCTGAATAGGCCCTTCCAATAAAAAAGCTATAGCAACCCCCTCCCCTATTCAAACATGTACAGATTATGGGGCTGCTAGTGCTATTAGATACCGACGGTGTAGGGGCCTTTTTATGGAACAGATCGTTTTCAATCACAATCCTTGAAAGTGACTGAATCAGAGTCTATCTAAAATTTGTGGCTACTATAAAACTTCTTTTGGGTACTGAAAAGAAAAGCGAGCCCAGGGGCATGAAAACCCACGTGGAGCACACTGGAGCCGCCCAGAAGTTTCCCCCCGGTTTGATGTTCAGCGTTTGGTACAACATGTTGGCATACCCGACATCTGACATGATGTTCTGCTCCACCTCATGGAAGTTGATGTCCATAGCCAATCCTCTGCGGTTTTCCTGGGGGATGGGACTCAGACAGGTTGGAATTAGCAGCATGTTCACAAACAATTTTCGTTCCTATTCTAAACCATCAAAATTTCAGGATGACCAATGTTCCCTTGCTGTAGTCAAAAAACCATTGGTTACAAGGGCCACACGCCTAACTGGTTTTACTCTTTGTGGGTCCCCAAGATGCTGCCACTCGGAACCCACAAAAATCAAGGTGATGTAGTGCAGTGGTGTCCAATAAGCATCATGAAATTTGGAACTGCAACCCTGAAAGTTAAAGCCAAACATATATGCATGACTTCATTTCTCTTTGTGAAGCTGTAAGCATATACAACCATGATATCAGATTAGATTTGCCCTCTTTCGCACCAACTTTGCCAAGCCAGTTCCTGACATTCTCCACGGGTAATACTGCAAACCCCAGCGAACAGCTCGAGGCTATCGATAGGTGAATCCCATTTCAAGTGCGGGTTCGAAAAGATCATGTTGCACAGCGTCATCAAGACCTTTAGGGGAGAGAGAAATGGCATAACCCTTTAGTACCTTTGCACACTTCAACCAACAAGAATACAAGTAGATCTTCACCATCAAACAAAAACAATACAGGATGCGAATTCAATTTGGGTGTCCCCCAGCATTGAAGGCCAGGACTTACAAGTATTGTTTTGGGGTTACGGCGTTTCTTTTGAATCAAATGTCTATCCTGTCTATCCCAAAACTTTTCCATCAAGATCTCTAAAACCTATCCCCTTCGCACTCAGGTGTAGTTTGGCGTTCCCCACCAGAGGAGCACCCATTACTCGAAGGCCAGCAAGCACACAGACTCGTTGTCTTTGCTTCCATGTAGTCGGCTTTCGAGCAGGGGTATCGTGAAAGGGCATGGATTTTTGGGAAGCTTTCATGAAAGACGATCTTGGCTTCCCCATGAAGCCAGTCAAAAAAGCTCCGTGGGTTTCTATCAACGCCCAATCTCAACGCTTGATCCAAAAATGAAACTGAGTGATCATAGTAGTTGTGAATTTTCCTCACATCAAAATTCAATACACAGAAAAGGTAGATATACACTTTTTTTTTGAAATGCTGAAAGCGTGTTGACTATCTATTGGATAGCAAATCTGGGGTGAAACACCAGGCCCACCAAGAAACCTTGACAACCAACAGCACCTCAGCTGCTCACGCTTGAACAGCTGCAGGCCTGCCAATGCGGCTGCTCCAGTTCAAGATTGTGGCGATTCTTTGGAACAAGGGGTTTGCACCATCGTTCTGGTGAAAAAAGGAAACCAAGTGGGCAGTGGGAACACGCGTATTAAAAGGAACCTGGTGTGTCCTTCTATTTTGTTCATTATGGCATTCAACCTCAAAGAGACACTGGTAGTCCGAACAAGCCTCCTCCCTGAAGATGAAGCGATACAGCTGCGTGTGTCCTGCATAAACACGCCAAAGAAAAGGCTGGCAATAAATGACATTGGATCTTTTGATCTTTGGTCAGTGAGCGAATCATCTTCTAAACCCCAAAGCATTCGTAGAAAATTGATGATTTTGGAACCCATATGTTTGGTGGGTAACTTTAGGTGAACTTTGATATTTTGTCCATGGGCCAATCAACTAACCCCAAAGCAGAGTTTCCTGGAAAATCAAGAATTTTGAAGCTATGATTTTGATGTTCATGAAAGTGCTGGAAGCCAATGTTGAATAGCATGTGGCAATTTCAGTCAAGTCGATATCCAGTTTTGTTTTTGAATTTTTGCATTTATATAGCCTTTGACCAACCCCACGGCCCATGAACTAACGTAGTCCTTCCCAGAAGTCTGTAGGTGGCCTGCCACGCAAGTGATGTTCCAAAATGCTGCAGGTTATCCACTCAGTTCAACGGTAACAATGAACATGCGTTATAAAATGGGGATGTGGTTTCCTCAAGCTTCCAAAGGTATCTCCAGAACAACTTGTGAAACAGTAAGCTCAATGACTGCAGCTTTATCGGGCCTTTAAGTAAGTCGGATAGGAAAGCCACAAGCAACGCTCCAAATTCAAGCCTGCGTGGTGCTGGATCCAAGGTAAATTGATTTGGTATTCTGGTATCTGCTTTCTTGGCAGCTCTTTCTTCGAGAATTCCAGGACAACTTTTTTCTTTGCGTTTTAAGCACAAACCTCCATCAGAATATCTCATACTTAGACGTTTGGTTGTCCAGTACGGTCGCAATATCCCATCAACCCAGGAGGCAGCAGAAACCTGAAAATTGAAGCATTGCTAAGTTAGGTCACTTAGAGTTGGTTGTTGGGATGTTTGAAAACTTGATTTCATGAATATATTCCAAACAGTATAAACCGTGATGCCAGGTTTCCATGCTGCGCTATCCCAAGTAATCAAGAACAGCACTTCAAAATGTCATGAAGTGATACCAATCCCCAAATAAACTTAGATACCATATCATACAAAAATCCATCAACGAGTTTCCGACTCTGAAAGATCAGAAGGCCAATTCGCCTTCTCCTTGGCTACCTCCCACGCACCCGCAACACCACCAAACTTTGACCATGTGAGTTGCCCCTTGGGAGTGGGCACGCTGGCACCCTCTCCCGAAGGAGCCACTTTCTTGATGACGAAAGCCTTGTTCCGAAGGAGGACTTCAATCGCCTTAGGTGGTCAGATCGTGAAGGTAAGTTGTATCACAATGTTGGTTTCTAAAAAGCAAATCACTACTGTACCAATACAAATATTTTCCATTTGTTGATAGCTAACACCAAACATCTTGCACCACCTGGAAAAGAAACGCACTTTAATATATCAACTGGATATTTTGTTTTGCCACCTCCGGCCCACAAAAAACACCGAATTGAAAGACAAATGGCAGCCCCACCAGCTTTGATGGTATAACCATGGGCACCTTTGTTTGTTGAATCCTGTGGCCATGCTTCTTGGGGTAGCTCACTAAGATCATATCCCTTGAAGTGCCCATCAACAACATGCCGGCAGCTAGAAGAAGGGGGTACAGCATCATGAATACTTGAAGGTCGCGGTTTCTTCTTCTTAGACTCAGCAACAGCATCCATATCGAGAGCCCGCTTCACGCCCTTCGCCTTGGGATGGGAACGCAATCAGATACAACATAACTTGCATTTAAATGCAAATATATATATATATATATATATATATATGTTATTATATGTTTTTGTTATATATACATATGCCTTACATATGCATATTTTTCATGTAGAAGAAATGTTGTATGCCGTTTGGTCACGAACCCCCACAGCCAGAACCCCCAAAGCTAAAATCTGGGCTCCACAAAACAAAAGAAACGCTTTGGAAGCGAAGGGGCAGTTTGGATTCCAATTGGTGATGGGGTGATAGCTGCTGCAGCTTTTGCCACTGCATCCATGGTAGGAGGCGTTTTGAGGAAAGGGAATTTGTCATCTGCCCCACCCTTGTACTTGCTCCTCTCATCCCCCTCTGTAGCATCCGTGCGCAAGAGCTGCTTCAAGCTCCCATTGGAAACTGCCTGATAACGGGACAAAGGCTCATGGTTCTGGAAGGCCCGGCTTTGTAGGTGAAAAAATCGTTAAAACATATTGTGTAAAAGTTTCCCCATTAAGAATGTTACAACCAAAACTTGCTAACTCGCCACTACCTCTTTTGAACAAAATCGTTTAAACAAACAAGCCACAGAGTCAATCTTGCGTTTCTTCGCAATTTGTTCTTCAAATTCAAGCACAGCAGCACAAGAGCGAGACAAATATTTGCTTTGCTCCGGAGAAAGCACCTACATTTTGGCGATCTAAAAAATCAAAACCCTGTGCATCATTGTGTCCATATGCGAGCTACATGTTGGGGCGTTGAATCTCATGCCGCGCAACTACCCCAAACATAAAGCTTCACAACAAAACAAACCAAACACATGGGTAGTAATGTTTCCACCCAAGAACCTTGTTTCCCACTTCCTGGTAACGTGCCAACCAATGATCCCAATAGTCCCTGGTTGACAACCATGATGAAGCGTTCAAACCATAGCGAGCAAAACTCCACTCGCAGTGATCCATGTAGGGGACTAAGTTGTAGTTCCTTGGGTGTTAAAACCATGTAGCATACACTGGGAAAATGTTCTGGAAGGAATGCCCTTTATATCATAAATTGTTTGGGGGTGCAAAAAAGCAAATCGTCAAAAGCGTGATATCCACCAAACAAAAGATCTAGATTCTTGAGGATGTCTGGATGTTCCTTTCCGAAGAACTCCATCAAAGAAATGCACATTTCAACAACTTCCTCCCTTCGGTAGTCACTTTTGTCGGTCTCTGGTGGGGTGGAGAAGAGCTCTTCATGAAGGTGGCTACCAGTAGTGCGGTCAGGTGTGGAGCGTTCAGAAGGGCTCTCTGAAAGGGAACTTTGAGGGGAACCAGGTACTTGGGAAGCAAGGATCTCTTCATCATTGAGAGGTTGGGAAGCAGGGATCCCTTCTTCATCACCCCCAAAAATAACTTCAGGAGAGGAAGGTGTGTCTTTACTATACAACTCTTCGGCGGGCTGCAAAGGAGGAAGCTCGCTCTCTTGCGAAGAATCACTTTCATCAGCACTACCATTCTCACCCAAAACCAAAGTAGTACCCATCTCAGACCCCTCCTCAAACTCCCCCTGACACATCACACCATCGGGTTCATCCTCCATCTCACCTTCATTTTCCGCCTCCGAGCATTCGATGATGTCCTTCTTCACCACCTGGGACGCATGAATGGGATTGGGACCACTGGGATCAATGAAAAACCAAGTATATTAAAAGAAACCTGAACCATGGCTTAAAAACATTTTTCACTCTTAACCTGCCTTGGAACGGGTGGGCGATGGAATGAGGAGACTTTTCATTTCTGCAATTCGCGGATGCCCACCAGACTTACCTGGGGGGCCGTGTTAAAGGCTACTATGTGAAGTCTCGGGGTTAAAACAAAATAAATCGACTCGTTTCAAATTCCAACCAAATGGCCATCAACAATCTCGTTTCAAACTCCAACCAGGTCAAGTGGCTATAAACAATACCAACATGTGCAAAATCTTTGCGTATAAATGCCCAAACTTCTCTTGAATGAAACACTTTGGGATCACTTTTGGAACAAAAAATGGATGAACATTTCCAACCATAGTTCGGGTGAAACAAATTCGTGCTTCAAACTGCACAGACTTGCCCACCAGAAACAAAATCCAAACCTAGCCGAAGTGCTACTTCTCCACAGGGCTCTCAAACAGCCGATTAGCAGTTTGATCTTCTTGGATTCTGAGGCCGCTAAAGTTTCTTTACTTTCGCCTTCCTCCAAAGGCAATAGTAACTTCTTCATATACAACTGATCCAACATCAAAAATACGTCGGTTATGTAGAAAGCGCTAGGAACCCGGTCGTTGAATTGGGCCACGAAAGGTTTGACCCATGCGTAGTTTAGAACCACATCCTCAGAAACAGCCCTAGACATGGTCCCATCCTCCAGTTGTACCAAAGGCCCCCCTTTCCAAGAAGCGCCCCCAATGAGCTGTTGAACCGGTAGCGGCAGCCCCTGCTTGATTTGAACAGCCATGGTTTGGACATCCTTCAATGTCCACGCAACCTTTCCAGGTCCTCAAGGCAAAATCCAAATTCGTTAAGTGCGCATTTTTTTGCAGTGGTGTGTTAAATCCTAAATTTCAGGAAAAAGGGCCCAACAAGACTCACAAGCAAAAACAAACTTTGAATTGAAACCACAAAGTAAGAATTTTCGGAAAATCCTTGGGTTTGAACCCTAAAAAACTTGGAAACAAAAAACCTTTCAAATACAAGTTTGGAATCGGACACTCTTCCAGGCGGCAAAAGCTGCAGCCAAATGCTCCCCCATTGTGGCTTTTAGCGCGCAACTTTCAAATGCCAACACAAAACTAAGGAAACCTTGACTTGAAAATCGCAGGCGAGCGAAACACCCTAACAGCATTTTTGCATGTTTGCACAGAAGAAATGCATGGCCCCTCTTTAGTACCCCTATGTTTTTCTAACTATTTCTAACTAAGCTAAAGGGATGCTGCCAAGCCATACACACCCACTTTCCGTCAGCCACACGCACAATGATCAGTATGGCATTGGGTGGGTGCGTGCCTTGACAGGAGAAGCTGCGAATGGCCGGACACGCTGCACTTCCATTGGCCGTCGCCAAAAAAAGTCAGAAAAACAAAGTCGGCTCCGTTTGTGTGCCGGATGGATTCCAAAACTTATGTGTTTTCTAAAAATGAATTCAAAGCACTTTGCTATATATAAATTTAGTGATGTCTATTTTGCTGATGGTGATGTCACCCAGGATACTTTAATCATACCTTCATTTTTCTTTCCGAACAGAAGCCATGAGGGGAAAAAAGCCAAAATGGCTTCCAACCGCGCGGGTTTTATGGAATGCAAACAAACCCACGGCAAAGAAATGACCAAAAAAGGTCCCCCCCACAAAACAATATCACCACAAATATATGTTTGTATATGTTTCTTTCACCCTATAAATGATATGATTGGATTTTTGTGTCTGCACAAGGCCAAGTTCTAAACAGAACTCTTTTTATAGAACTTGGCCTTGAAACTTAAAGACAGCTATTGCACAGTGTAAGTGCAAAATTTTCTGGTGGAGTTTCCCTGTTGCGTGCTTTTTGCAGCAAAGGCTTGGGGCATGATACACAAAGAGTAGACAAGGTTGCAATGTAGGTCATGAACAGGAGTTAGTGGATCCATCATGGCATTGCACATGTGTCAAATACAAACAACACAGTTTTCCAACAAGAGGCAAGTAGCGATGTTAAAAGCAGAAACGATGCACAAAGGACAGCTGTGGACCCTCTAAGTAGGTCAACCGAAGAAAGGAAGAGACCTGCCGGCAGAACTACTTCTACAAAGAAGTCTCCAATGTTTCAGGAGGTGCAAGTGGCTAAGGAGATAGAGGCCAACAGATTGACCTTCGGTGGCAGGCCTACTTTTGAGCCTCTCGACTACTTGGATGAGCCTACCGCTGAACTTTACCGATCTCCTTTTGACAACTCGATGGCACCAGAAGAATGCTTGGAGGCACCACCTCGTGTCCAAGTACGTGGCACCCGATCGGAGATCCTCAAGCTCCTGCAATCGCTGGACAGCACAGGCCGACTAGAGCTTTTCAAGCCAGAGGAGGTGAGAATGTCTTTTCGCTCAGGCTTATTTTCACTCATCAAAAACCAAGCCGTTGATCGCATGATCATGGATTCGAGGCCACATAACTTGCTGGAAAAACCGCTCACATCCTGGACCCGAACGATGGCTGCAGTTCCACCACTCCTTGACTTGGTCATTAACCCTGAGGAGAAGGTTCTCACAGCTTGTGAGGATCTTCGAGATTATTATTACTATTTCAGAGTGAGTAGACAAAGGTCGGCTCGAAATGCCCTTACCCAGGCTGAAGCCTCAAAGTTCCGAGCTTATCGTGAAGTGGTTGATCCGACATCCAGTCCATTTTTGGTTCCCTCTCTTCGTACAATGGCTATGGGAGACCTGAACTCGGTAGAGTACGGGCAGCAGTCGCACCTTCAGATAGCACTTTCTTGTGGCATCCTGCCGACAGACCTGCTTACAATGAAAGGCAGTTTTCCTAGACAAGCTTGGGCGGNAGATAGCACTTTCTTGTGGCATCCTGCCGACAGACCTGCTTACAATGAAAGGCAGTTTTCCGAGACAAGCTTGGGCAGTTGGCATTATCATCGATGACCTGGTGGTGGTGGAGCGTGTGCCCAGGGCTTTGACAAAAGGCGACATGTCCACCACCATCGCTGACATCATGGTGGAGGCTTATCAGAAGGTGGGACTATGCCCGCATGACAAGAAACGAGTGCGGGACGCTACACAGGCCAAGTTTTGGGGCATTAGTTTAGACGGTGAGGCTGGAACACTACGAGCACAAGTGGAGAGAGTTTTGCCCATGACGAGTTTGACGGCAAAAATTTGCAAGCTCGGCTATTCGTCGAGAAAACTTCTGGAGGTGTTGGTGGGATCGTGGATCGCTGTTTTACAATGCAGGCGGCGGTGCATGTGCCTTCTCAGTGCCGTGTTTGAAGATATGCAGTTGCATAACTACACTGAAGTTTTCAAGCTACAGGCTAAGACGGTGGCTGAACTCTGGATGCTAGTGGTGTTGGCTCCTCTCTTTTGCTCCGATTTACGGGCTGCTCCCGATACGGAGCTGTCCCTGGTAGACGCTTCCGGAGATTTTAGAGCCGAAGTGGTGTGTAGTCTTTCTGAGGTTTTTGCTGGTGAGCTGTGGCGCCACAAGTTGACGAAAGCTGCATGGACCAAGTTGCTTTCGCCGTCTCTGGCACTCTGTCGAATGCATGGAACTTTGGACCCAACTCTGGAGGTGCCAGCAGGTGAATTACCCGCCAATGCACATCCTCTTTGGACTACACTGGCCCGCACTTTGAAATTCAAGGCAAAACAGATCAAGCCAGTGCAAGGTTCAGTTCATATCAATCTGAGCGAACTGAAAGCAGCTTTGGAATCGGAAGCCCGCAAGGCTCGGCTACGACCCAACAGCCGCTTTTTTGATTGGAGCTGACAGCCAAGTTTCCTTGGGTGCGTTGATCAAGGGACGCAGTAGTTCTGCAGGATTGAATGGTTTGTTGCGGCGGTTTCTACCTACGGTGCTAGCCTACAATGTCTACACTGGATGGCAGTATTTGACCAGTGGGGACAATGTCAGTGATGATCCCACTCGTCAACGTGAGTGCCGAGAGCCGCTGCAAGATGTGCCGTCCTGGTTGAGCAAAGCTTTAGAAGGTGATTTTGAAGAGATGGATAGATTTCTAGCAGAGCAAGGTGTTGATGAGGCCACTTTGGCGCAGCTACCTGAGATGAAGAAGCCAGCTGCAATTCCAACTTTTGAAGACCCCCCTCATCTTCAACGGCGACGACTATGGAGACAAAGCCGATCAGGGAGGACAGGGTTGGGTCTAAGCAGTGTTAAATCCCCAGTGGTGGCCCCCCGTTTCCGCGCCGCGCCATGGATGCCAACTGCTCAATTGAGTGCAACTGCTCGACGACTTTTGAGGGCTGTACCTCGTGGGCAGTTTATTTTTCCATCTGGCAGTGATCCCGAGACGTTGCTTACTTTACCGGGACACTTGGATTTGTTTTCTGGCAGCCGACGGGCTGCGTTGGCTTTGGCACGACAGACGAAACGATGGGTCCTATGTTTTGATATTTTGCATTCCCCGAAAGAAGATCTTCTTGACAGTCAGGTCCAATCCGAGTTGCTGGTGCTGTTACAGAAGGGATGTTTTTTGTCCCTCACCGGTGGGCCGGTGTGTTCGAGTTTCTCCCGTGCAGTCTGCCCACCGGTTCGATCGCGAGAGTTTCCAGCTGGGCTACCGCATGTGTCGGGCAACATGGCGACCAAGATAGCCATCGGCAATAGCATGGCCAATTGGCTTGCTGGATTCTGCAGAGCAGCGTTGCTTCTGGATGTTATCATCTGGATAGAGAATCCATCGGGTAGCTTCCTCTGGCTTATGCCAGCTTGGCATGAGC
>DF242815.1:2311-47329 GCA_000507305.1 Breviolum minutum Mf 1.05b.01 | reverse complement strand
CGAACAGCTGCCAAGTTTTTCTCTTTCGCATTCCAGTCATCAAGCACGTGAGTGCACCTCGTTCCTGTTGGTGACGGCCCTGACTAAAAGCGGATGTGTCATGTCATTTTCCAGCACCTTTTCAGTGGTTCTTGCTGCGTGTCAAACGCTTTGGTAGCAGAACCTGTTTGTGCTTTGACATGATTTGGGACTTCAGTCCTCGAGCTTTCACAGGTTGCAGGAATGCAGATAAAAGATGGGACGACAAGCATATATATAAATAACTATTATATACACGATGTAATTTGTAGATGGAACATGCCGGTGACACACATTGATTCGTATTGGCAAAAACTTTCCTAAGTCTTTTCATCTTTTTGCCCAAATGGTCAGCTCATTGGAAGGTGGAGGACAGTGCAGAGGGATTAGCGAAAAAGCTGAAAGAAGGCCCAGGGGGGAATGTCAGGGGGATGTGAATGTCGGGTGTGTGTTGGGTGCCATCCGCCATCCCGTGAAAATCCGGATTTTACCGGCAAAAACGCCAAGTCCAGGGACTGCAGAGGCACACAAGGCGGCCGAGTCCGTCCATTTCGTCAAGGAGTTCATCCGTTGCAGAGTTGATCAGCCGAAGCTCGGGTGGTCATGTGAAGGAAAAACCGCCGCGTGTTTGGGGAAAACCATGGAACGAATAGAAAATAGGGACGGAAAAAATACTCACACTGGAACGTTGGTGTGAAGTTCACTCAGGATTTATGCGCAGTTTGCAGGGCAACTCAGTGTGATGCAAACTGCAAACACGACGATTCCATGAGGATTATGAGATTTTCGTTGTGAGATTTTTTCCGTTTCGAAACAGAAGAAGCTAAGGTCGTGAACCTGTACCACATTTATCAGGCACTGGAGGAGGCGCTTGAAGCAAATGCTGAGCATCCCTTAGTGGAATCTTTGCACTTCCCAGTCCCTTTGGCAGTTGACGAAAGGTGGATGGATGGTTTCAAAGTATCACTTGGATGGGATGGATGGCGCTAGACTGAAACCCGGAAGTGTTGAGCTGATTTTTCCTCTCAGGATGAGCTGGAAAGGGCTGATACCTTGAAGTTGGATGCAGAATATTATTTGGGTAGCGACTGGCAGCAGGACAAGCTTGGATTCGTTGCGATTCGCAAGCATGGTCTTGGGATGGTAAGGGTAGTTTCTCTCCACACTGGAGACTTGATTTGTTAGGAGACAATGCCATCAAAGACCACCAGCACCTTTGCTGCGTTTCATGGCATTGTGGTGTGTGTATTGTGGTGTGGAGGTGTTGCTTGGTTTTCTGTGGGTTTTCAGTTTTTTTTTCCGAATGCTTCCGAGCTGCCAGGAGAATATGTGAAGCGTTTGCGCCAGCTGAAGGACGAGGCGCCGGAGCTTTTGATCCCACATGCCTACACAAGGTGGGAGATGCGGTGTGGTTCACACCGGCATGGGGCAAATCTTCGTTTGACATTTGACACAGCTTAATAATTCATAGTTCCTGTATTGATTGAGGATGAGAAGTGACCGGAAAGACTTTAGACTGAACTTTCATGCGATACAGACTTGGAAGAGAGAGAGAGAGAGAGAACGATTTCATGCCATTTCTCTTGACCTTTGCATAGTTGCCAGGCGGAAACGGTTCATTCTTGAAGGGGTTACCATCCTTTTCATGTGATTCCAAGCAACCTGGGATTTTTGGGATTGGTGGACTGAAACGCTGGGTCTAGGTATTTGGGTGATCTCAGTGGTGGACAGCTGCTGAAAAAAGCAGCCATTCGTGGGATGAAGCTGCCGAACGATGGTTCTGGCCTGGCTCCCCAAATGCTCCCATCGATGGAGATGATGAGATGTCAATCCAACCATATTTTGATGATCAGTGGTCTTAACTAGGAAATGAGTTTGAAAATTGCAGGGCATGTATCTAGATTCTAGATCTGATTTTTTTTTGTATGCTTATGTCATTTTTTTGTGTCGTTTTATGTAGTGCTACGTTTTCCCATTTCATGTTCGTTGTAGCGTTTCGGCTTAGTCATGTGTCCCTTGAAAAGGCTCATATTTCAACATATAGTAATATGGTACGAAGAAAATATACTTTTTCCATTTCATAAGCCGAGAGGGTAGTAGAACCCCAGCAAGTTGAAATGACGATTTTTCACTCTTCCATCAGGAAAGCAAGTAGGAAACAATCAAAAGATCTTCATGCAATGCACATCCATTTTCATGTCATTTTAGCAACTTTGGTATATTGAAGCCATGGGTTTTCCAGCTTCCACGCACCGCTCATGGAATATTTGGATGAAAGCAGCTTTACCGGTCCAGCCCCACCAACAGGACCAATTGTCCAGGTGCAATCAATTTCCTGCTCTGTCCCTGGATCCTGCACGGAGGGACTTTGGACGTTGTTGCTTGGAGGTGTAGAGACTCAAACAGAAGTAGCACCAGACAGATGGGACATTTCAGTCTATTACACTGTAGACCCAGATGCTTCATCGCATGGGAAAACCAATGCGAAGCATGGTGCCTTCTTGTCATCTGAAGAACTGATGAACTTTGATAGCACTTTTTTTAAGATGAAGTCTCAAGAAGCAGCGGTGATGGTGCCAGAACAGCGCCTCACACTTCGATTAGGTACAACGTGCTTGCTTGAAGCGGGCTTTTCCTTAACCCAGCTTCAAGGGTGCATGATTGACACGTATGTTGGCGATTGCTCCAGTGAATCACGGAATTATGTGACCATGAACCCCTTTCAGCAACGTGGTACCGCTTCAGGAGTTACAGCCAACCGCCTGGCCTACTGCTTGGGCTTGAGAGGAGAAAGTTGTGGCTTCGACACAGCCTGCTCTTCTTCTTTGGTAGCACTCAGCCATGCTCATGGCAAACTGCGTAGTTCGAAGTGGGGAGTCTCCGAGCGCCCTGGTGCTGTAATAGTTGGAGTAAGGGTCCTCCTTGGTCCTGATGGATTTGTAGGTTTGGGTGCTGGTGGCTTTTTAGGAATACATGGTCGGTGTCTTACCTTCGATAGCAGTGCCAATGGCTTTGGTCGTGGCGAAGGTTGTTCTTCTGTCTTCCTTTCACCTACAGATGAGGAAATGGAACTGGCAACGCTATTGGGAAGTGCTGTGAATCAGGATGGGCGATCTGCAAGCCTGACAGCTCCCAATGGGCCTTCGCAACAGAGTTGCATACGCGAGTCACTGGGCATGGCAGGGATTTCGGCGGCTTCGTTGACTTCCTTGGAGTGTCACGGCACAGGAACCAGTCTCGGTGACCCCATTGAAATTGGTGCCATCCGGGGGGTTTTGGGGGACACCAACTTCAGAGCTGTGCCCATGCTCACCAGCTCCAAGAGCAACCTTGGTCATGCAGAAGCAGCTGCAGGACTCAACGGTTTTGTGAAGTGCGTACTGATGTTGGTACACTCCATGTGTCCAGCCAATGTACACCTGCGCGTGTTGAACGGGAATCTTGATGCACAGGGCTTTCCATGTCTCTTTGGCAATGAGCCAATAGATGCTGTGATAACCAGCCAACATGTGGGTGTTTCCTCGTTCGGTTTTGGAGGAACAAATGCACGAGCGGATCTGTGGGGGTACTGTCAAGAAGGGCCTCGAGCCGTCTCTGCGAGATTTGTTTCTGTCCCATGCCTGCTCTGCGGGCGTGACATGTGCAAATCCTGTGGTGAAATCGCAGATGGTTTTACCTTAGATTTTCATAGCTGCCAACAGCTCTCAACTGGCCAGCCTAGTCACTGCATTGAATGTGGCAGTGAGAGTGACTGATGATTTTTATATTACAATATGAAAGCCTTCCTTTGAATGTACTCCGATGGCTTTGTTGCGACTGGGGCAAAAAAAGCTCCAGCGACATGATCAACAAAGTTTGATCCGTTAAGCTCGCCTCCTCAAAATGCTGCCCCAGGTCGCCGAGAATCGATTCTCAAATATTGCCATAGGCCAATAAGAACTTTTTCGTCCGTTTCTTCACTCCAAAGCAAAATGTACCAGTAATGCTAAATGTATATAATATGTATATTCAAAATATGTACACAATACTATAGATAATTACACATTGAAATATATTGTATATTTTCCTGTATATACTACAGAATAGTTAATATAACATACATAGATACTGTAGTTAATATAACATAGATACAATCACATGCTGATTGCATGTCTAGATTCTTTCTCAGGTGTCCACTTCTACAACTTCCGGCGAATCCCAGACACTATGGTCTTCAAGCAACTGGGACTGTAACTTACGTTCGTGGTCACTAGGAGCAAACCACATGCAAAGAACATAGCACCTGCAAATTGATGCTTGGAAGAACACTTTTGTCTTGTGAAGGCTGCCCTGTAGATTAGTTTTAGGGAGTGTAGGCATGATGCTTGGTCCTCCCGTGGTCCAAGGAACATGTATCGTGCGAGAATGGATGCTTTGCAAGCTGATAGCGCCACTGCAGATCGTGTCTTGGTCGATAACATTTCTTCACTGCACATCGAAAGATTCACCAATCCCACTGTCCAAGTAGAAGTTTTTCTTCAGGCATGGTGGAGGAGGCGAACTATGCCTTCTTTCTAAACACTCGCATCTTTCAGGCATGGTGAGAATCATGAAAAGTGAGAGCATCTGCACTGTATGGCTTCACAGCCTGTGAGGAGCTGGATTCCCTCGCCGGTTTCGAGGTCCGGAGCCCGGCGAGTCCTGAATGATGTATCACCACAAAGCCACTACCAACTAAAGGAGTATATTGATATATAGATTTACTCGTACAATGTGCAACGTGAGATTTTGTCTTGGCTAAACAAGGTCATAAATAGAGAATGGCTCGGGCACTATGCCCTATTGCTGCTCGTTTACTGCAGGCCGACCCGGTGCCGCCACCCACCACAGCACCAGCTTCGAGTGAAGCTGCTGCTATTGCAGCAGCAGCTCGGGCGGCAGGCTGCCCCTTTGCTAGTCTGGCAGCACAAGGCTGGACTCGGTAGGGATATATTTGATTGATGTACGATGTATGTTTAGAAGAGTGGTGAAGGAACATGTGTATCTGGCGACCTGATTGTTGTTTTGAACATTTCACCCCTGTTGACACTGTTGAGGTCTTGGTATGCCTGAGGGTCATCCTCAACCTGCAGCAGAAAAAGTGCTGGAGAAGGCTGAGGACTGAGTTCTCTTCACAATCTTTCAACGACAACAGTGTGTTCTGTTTTTTCGTCATTCATATTTTTGGGTCAACATGATTTTGATGTCCAGGAGCCTACACCTTTACAGCCAGCAGCTCCTTTGGAAGCTGCCAACCAAACAGCAAGGCATTTACCTTGGCTGCCACTTGTCGGCAAGAGAAATGGGACATGTCATGTTGGGACATGATGGGATGCCAATGTCTGTGTGATTCTGTGTGATTCTACGGTTATGTAGGGTCTTAGTGATTTGAAAGATGTGACTTTGTGAGGATCACTGGCGCTGCCGCAGTCCTTAGCATCTTGGCCTTGCGAGTCTATCGCAACAAGTGAGCTCGGAGGCAAGGTTGGCAAGGCTGCCTGGAAATGAGCCAAAGTCAAGTGAGGGAGGCATTGGCCAAAACACCCCAAAGTCATCCAAAACCCATGAATTGATTTTTGCACCTTTGGCTCATCTACCAGCTATCCGAGCTTAGGACGCGACTGTTTACATATTTTGCGCACGGCTGGCCCCATGAATAAGCGCCTGTCTTGTTGTGACTACAAGTCAACGATAGAACCCCTGAATTCTCATTGCTTGCATGGCTTTGGCTGGGTTCACCATTTGGTTCATTTGACTCTATACCAACTATTTATTCAAGAATATTCCCCATATATTGTTACAGTGCTCATTGTTCATCATTTTTTATTGAAGTTGCGTTGATTCTGGTGGTTCAAGTCTCAACGTAGCTCGGGAGTCATAGATTTGATGTTCACCAATCAGGGTGGATTTCAGCAATGTGGCTTTTTAATAAAACGGCGCATTTTTAATGGGAGGCTGTGCTTTCAAAATTCGCAGCCATCGCTACCGTCCATGACTTTAAGAGCTTGTAGCAATTGGTGACGGTGTAACCTTTTCCATTCCAGCGACCCATTTCGTTTCACCTTGGGATTGGCCAAACAGCACCTGGCCAAGAGTTGTAACAGGATGCTTTCAAGGACGAAACTGAGGGGCCTACCACAACTTCGCGAGTTAAATCAGCTGGTTTTGTTTTCTGTCCTGGGATCATCCTGATTGCAAGACGTCCATGCTTTAGTAGCAGACGTTGGGCTTATTTGTAGGCCAGCAGGTGTCAAACGGTCGTGGAAAAAGATGTACCAAAGAAAGGTAGCTGTATTCAAGCAGCCAGCAGTGTCATGGCAAGGGCCTTTGTGCCCGTGGTGAGCATACTGTAGCCCATGTCTTTGTTTTGGTTGCTACATTTTAACATCAGCAGACTAGCAGACTAGCTGTCGCCTCTCAACCTTGCCTCAGGAAAAGCCTGATCTTTGCCTTGATGGAAATGAAGCAAGTGACCGGGGAGAGTGATGCAGCTGGGGAAGCAAATAAGTTTGTATTGAGGTTGATGCATAGCTTGGGGAAACACAACTGGACTGCTGAAATCGAGGACTTGTTCCGGATGTGTTTTCGCCTTTGTGAGTATTCACGGCAACGGATTGAGGCCATGCGGTGCTTTTGTTGTTGACAAAAGATGGAGTTCTCGCAGTGAGTTGCTTCCGAGTTATTTCCGATTCCCTTGGTCAGTTGGTGATGCAGGTGCAGGGGAAGTGTCAGGAGTTCTTGGCGAAACTGACCATCATGGAGCAACCCTGCATGCAATGGATGGGAAGGCTAGCATCATGCAGTACATGGAAGTTGTTTTTATTTGTCAGGTTCGCTCAAGCGTGTTTTTGCGTTCCAATTGCTTGTACAGTGCAATACAGTACGCTAGTGTTTCAATGTCTTGTGAAGAGTGCTGTAGCTACTTGCTTCCATTGTGCCTCCTGCGGGGCTGACATCACTTTTCGACCAACCCAGTGACCCTTTTTAATGTACTTCCCGTCACTGCTGTGAACCGAGGCATCTCTTGTGTCTTGACTTGATCTGGCGTAATGTCCAAGATCACAAACATAAGATTCAACAAGCAACTTGATACCAATGGATTTTGGCAAAGTGACTCTGCCAAGGCAGAGGAACATGATGGGTGGGCTCCTTGAGCTGCTTGGCAAAAAACTGGCATCGAAACGAAATCAACAAAACGACACTCCGACACTGCGAGGTTTCCGGAAATCCGGCGAGGTTTGGCAGATGCATTGGAATTGGGACCTGGTGCAACTTTGGAACATGTCAAGAATTGCAGCTTCCCCAGAGTGGATTGTTTCATGGTTTTTCTCCGTCAAAAGTAAGGCAAGATCAGCAGTGGATGGTAAATTTGGGCCGTATGTGGCCAAGTGTTCGGTTTGTGTTTTTTGCAAGGTCTGGAAAAGCACAGCGCAAAGGTGTGGTTCTTTTTTTGCTTTTGTGGGCCATCTTGCATACATCCCCTGTCAGCCTGTCATTGATCATTGGCGAAGAACTGAATGTATCATGGCCACTGTTAGGCCGCTTTCTGGAGGGTTTTGCCCAGCTTTGATTATTTTAGCTGGGGTCTTTTTCAGTCACAGGCTCCTGATGAAGTGATCGAAGATATCATCAAGGCTTTGAAGGTGCACCTGGAAAGATCAACAAATTTCCAATGCTAAGTCCTTGGAGCTTTGATCTTAGATTTGAATAGATTTGATCTGTTGTTGTGCTAGGTTGAGCTGATGGTCCCAGCACCGTGGACCAGAAATCAATCGAGCAATGGTCTTTACTTCTTCCGGATCGAGAACCGTGATGTCCACTGGTCTTGATTTCTCGCAGGGGGATTGGGGATGGAGGATTGGATGCCAGTTCTTTAGGAAGACAAGGTGTTGCACATTCAATGCTAGGTTTTTAGGTGCATCTGGTGTGGATAGCGGCTAGCTATGTAGGGCTAAAAATGACTTAGCCAGGTAGCATCGTGCATTTCACACGACACTTCTTTCATCTTTTCATCTTCTATCCTTGGCTTGGCTTGACTATCCATCTGCCGTGTGCTGGTGACAGGTCACCTCATGGATATGGCCAGTGCAGGATATGCTTGATGTGATCATGCAGAATCAAGATGTGGTGCAGGACATGGAGGAGAACATGCTTGGAATCAAGCACTTAAACTGGACTGGAATGCTGAATGATGACAAAGGCAACATTTTGAATTAGCTTCACGAGTGTAATGCAGTGTTTTTTGGGCTGTGGGCCTGGGGAGATTGCTTAGGGCACTGGAGTGCATATTTGTAAAGGACCTTCACTATGGAGGCATGACACCACCGATGGACATTGAATCCTGGCAGCAGGTACTTCGTAGTTCGGGTGAACCATGACCTTTCTAAAAGCACCGAAAAGTACTGTTTCGGGTGGAGCAACCGATTGGTGTTTTCAGACCTCAGGGCAGCAACTTCTTCAAAGCCTGAATGAAATCGCCTGGAGTCATGACACCTTTGAGTAGCATCGGCCATGTGTGTAGGTTGATCCAAGGAACATGTGATGCGTAGTGTCGACCATGTTTTAAGTTCAAAGAACATCCTATGGGGTAGCATTGACCAGGTGGGTAGGTTCAACGAACACTTTATTGTGTAGCATCGACCATGTGTGTAAGTTGAAGAAACATCCTGTGGCGTAGCATGGGCCATGTGCAAGTGCAAGGAACGTTAACATCCCCCCACTCCCGCCGCAAAATCGTTAAAAGAAGAACAAAATGCGTTTCGCACCACGCACGACTGCAAGCCGGGTTTCTACTACATGCTACATGATTTGCACAGGTTCTAATACGATTGCAGGGGGAGGTCCCAACGCATTGGGCCTAGGCTGAAGATGAAGATCACGCAAGCATTGCCACAGTCCCCACCACGCCAGCCATCGGACCGTCAGAGTTTTTCAGATGCATTTCATCGCTCAAAGATGCTGAAAGTCTGTAATCATGAGTGAACATGCATGAAAGTTCGCAACTCAGTGTTTTGTAAAATCAATTCTTTGTGATAGCCATAGCGTTTGGGAAGGACTTGTGTCACGTGTGAAAGGGGGTGGCAGCAAAAACTATATACATACTGTACATAAATAGTTGATTTGGCATCCAAGTAGGGTAAACAAGCCGGATGAGGTCACCGACCAGTGTGCTTGGGACGACATCCGCAGTGGCACCAAGTTGCGTTGTGCACCCATCGGCGGCGGCACAAAGGTTGAATCCCCCTGCGTTTGTGCCTTCTTCGCAACTTGTCCAAATGGTCCCTGGAAACACCCAGCAGATGTCAGGAGGTGAAGCTTGTTGCAGCATTGTCAACTAGGAATGGCAATGGAAGTTGGTAGTGTTTCTGAGATCTTTTTTGTGAACATGCAATGATGTGCATGTACATGCATGATTCATTGGATGTCACATATAGAAAGGGTAAATGGATGTATACTGTATATATATCTATAATATCATATCATATATGGTATATTTCTCAATGTTGCTTGTTTTTTGAGGCCCTCGGAGGGTGAAGACATAGAGATTATGGGGGCCACAACTCCTCCAGCACCGCGCTTTCAAGCGCCCAGAGTTCAGAAGCCTCCAGAGCCACTGGAACCGCCATCTTCAGAAGGTTTCCTGTCACGGAAGCCACCTGAACCCCAGATGCCTCCTCGGTATGTCAAAGAACATGCCGCACCACCTGCACAGCCTTCAACGCCTCCCAAGTCAGGACTGACATCGGGCGTCAAAAATGATGTCGCAGTTTTCATGGAATGATATGACATGCAGCGTTGTCGATTGGTAGCGGCACTCACCTCACAGGCAGGCCAAAGTCGCCGGCACGAAAGCTACCACGTGTACTCCAACCACAATTGATACCACTACCACCACTACTACCATCACCACTACCACCACCACCACCGCCACCACCACCGCCACAAGAGGCAAGACTTGGGGGATGGGCTAGAGGATTCCCTGGATTTCGTCCTGGTAGGACAATTTTTGTAAGTTAAAAGAAAGTATCGTTTCCAGGGAAACCACATAATTCAGACATAATCACTATATAAGCTATCGCTTTTCATTAGCGTGGTAAGAGCAAGGTGCAGGCATTGTAAACCTTGGTGGTTGCTCTGACTCGATATGCCCCCCGCCAGTTTTGAGAGTGCTGGACAGGCCCAGCATGGTCAGATAAACGCCAAAGTGCCACATCTTCCGTATCTTGTCTGCATGCTGTCCCATGAGACCTCATATGAAGACATGTCATGAGTTTATGGCTTGCAACCTTCCACTGGCTCAAGTTGTTCAAGTTAAAGTCCTTTGATCTGAAGAACATCTATAGATTCTAGATATGACCCAATGAACCTTCATTGACTGCTGCATTGAGTTGGAACTATAGTAGAAAAAGACCTTTTTCTAGCAACAATGGCATTTATGCTCATTTTTTTCAAAAGGAGCTGTGATTATACCTTGGAGACGCATTTTTTTCATCAGAACTTGCGGCCCGCAAAGCGCCATGGCTCGTTGCAAAGCGCCTGGTCTCTTGCTCTTAGGCAGGGTAAATCGAACCACATGAGTTAGCAACTTTGAAGGGTCTTCCCTGTGTCTGAAGGTTTCCTGGTGATCCTTGTGTATTTGCAGCCCTCTTTTGTTGGTGGACCTGTTTCCCAGAGCCTTGGACATGTTGGTTTCTCTCGAAAGTGCCAACTTTTGAAACTCAGAGACTGCATCTATGGTGGTAGCCAAGGACAAGGGCTGATGCCCGTGCTAGGCTTCAGCGGCATGCTGCAAGCGAGATAGAGGCAATGGCACGTTTGAGGTTATCCTCTTTTTTCATGCTTGCAATTCATGTTCAGATATCCTGATATCCTTGTGTTTCAACATGCGCATTGAAGCTTTTTTGTGAGTGCTTCTTGTGCCACGTGAGAGGAATCGTTTCGGTTGTGGCTGGTTTTTTTTGTGTTTTTTTCTGGGCGTCATTGGCTTGGTTTCCGCATCAGTTCTGTGAGCGCATTCTTTCTGGTTTCGTGTGTGCCTTTTTGCATCATGAGCATTTTGCAGTTGTATTATGACACCCGATGTGGCAAAACATGCTCCAGATCTGGTTGATGATGAAGAATAAGACTGCGACTGCACATGATGTAAAGCAGCACACCAATAGCACCAACAACGTCAACAGCACTGTTTTTCCACTGTAACGGTAACGATTTCTATGACGTTTTGTGGCTATGCTGTCATATACTTTACTTTTGGGTGCAGTGTGACCTTGCAATCATTATCATAAATCACAGAGCGAGGTCATCACCGTCGCCACAATCATCATAATCGACATCGTCCACATTGTCGACATGGTCGTGATCATCATCATCATCATCATCATCATCATCATCATCATCATCATCAACTGATTTTCGGTGTTCTACAGCATGCTCTTCTAGTACCATTTGAAGTCTTGTTGTGTTGCTCCCTATATTGTTACTGACCACGAATGTTGCTTCATAATAAGAAGTAGATACTATTCATAGGATTTAGTGATGAACAGTTTTTCCTTGACCAGACACATGATCAGGAAGCACCAGCAGCAACAAACAATTCAAAACAATTCAATCCAGCGGATCCTTCTTTATGCTCCTGAAAAAGAGGCTGTTCAGGTTGCTGAAGCTTTCCTCCCTGGCATCACTGCCGTGGTTGGAGCTGCTGCAATTGCCTCGCTTGCACAACTCAAGCGCGCTTCCACTGCAGGTGTCATAACGCAAGTGAGACAGGTGCGAGGTTGAAGCTACAAAGACCTTGGCTTTGCATTATATATATATATGTGATGTTGATAAACTGTAGGTAAGTTTTTTCGTCGCACGTTTTCACCAAGAATTGATTGATCCATCCCTTGTTGGTGTATGCACTTGATGCTGAGCTTCACCTGCATTCATGTATCCAACGCAGGATGAAAGCTTCTTTGGGCCACAACGTTGGGATGGTAGGACCACATGACCACATTCAGGTGATTTTTGTTGCTGAGGGACCACATGAGTCTGCCATGTTGGCAGGACATTTGCCATCGCTTTGGTTTGGGTCGCCTTCCTTGGCTACTCCTTCTTTCTTGCTCCGGGCAAAGGTCCAGAAGCACAAGCAGCTGACCAGGCTTGTTCTTTGGCAAAGCTCCGGGATGCGCCGGATGCCTTAGATATATATAAATATGATGATAGATGTTTACTCTTGCCATGCATGTTATGCATATTTGCACCTTGCGCTTACCTTGATGGTGCCAGGACCTTTTGAACCAGATCCTATCAACACCGTTTGATGGGTCTGTCAGCCCTCTCTTCGTTTGCATTTTCAACATGCTAGGCTGGGGATTTTCATGAAAGATGTCACCTTGGGTCTTCACCCAAATTCAGCTGGAGGTATTTGGCCAGTGATCTATTCAGCGACCTTGTTGCCTGGAGCAGATCGACAATCTCCAGTACCAGCCTATCCGTGCCTTGTCATACGATTTGATGCCATGTACCTTGCATCATCTTTCAAGCTTGCACGGCATATTTACATTGTAGATGTTTCATTTTTGCCTCTGGGAATGCAAACAATTGGGAATACCATTAGCCGCAAGCCTCTACCTTTAACTAGACAGCTGCTCACTGAAGAAGCAGGTTGGTCTTTGCCTCCTTTTTCTTGGGCGCCTTTGCGCTTAGTCCCTACTTAGCCGTGCGCGAGTACCGGGGCACTGCAGGACACAGTTTGGGTGGATGGTTGAACTTTTGGGCGACTTGGCCCTTGGCACATCTTCCAAGGAGAATCTGGAAACTTGGATTGGTTCACAGCCAACCTTCTGGAGAGCCGTTTCACTGGTGTCTTGCTCTTGGCTGGTGCCACGTATCTGAGCCTTTTCGCTCTTGGTGCTCTGGCAAAGTGAGACATGTAGGGCTTTAAATGACGTTGTGTCATTTTATACCGGATGAAAGATGGGTGTAACGGTGTAACAGTGCAACACTGATCAATATGATGGACCGCTACCAAACCTTGTGGCCGAGGTAATGGTGTCATTGGTGATGTAGCACCGTCTGCAGCCTGGACGGCCTTTCTTCCTATCTTCACAAGCACTTTAGCCCAGTTTTCATTGGGGAACAGGTGGAAGAAAGATATGAAGCAAGGTTGAACTTTCCCGGAAACGCCGAGGTAGCCTCACAGCCCATGTGTCCAGCGTGGATTTCATGGTTGCTCCCTTGCATATTGAATTCAATTGCCTGCTCCTACAGAATGCCAGAATGATCCAGAATGCCTGAAGTGGTTTTGAATCTTTTCCGAGGTCTTATGGATGTTCTTCAGTCCCGTCCTCTTGGAGGATGGGCGTCGACGAGGTGAGGATTCCGATCAGTCCTCAGAAAGCACGCGGGGTATGTGATGCAATGTGACAGGTGTCTTTGTCGGAAAGCCTGATGAGTGGGACGCCAGCGATAAGGCCACGGTAGCAGGTAGCAGCTTGAGTCGATGGTTGCTTGACAAACCTCTTGTGAAAGGACTGTTTGGAAAAAAAGATGCTCCAACCAATTTATAGCATTTTACGTATCTCTTCACACAGGTTTTTTGGAAGCCACAAAGGGCCGCCTATGCAGTTTCAACTTTCAAAGGTTGTCTGACTATATGCCCATATATGTCCTGGACTGTCATGTCAAGGCTCGCTTTGCCTTTTGTGCTGCGGTTCCAGTATTTGGTGGGCTATTTTGGCTGCTGAGCCGTCCACCATTGCCTGAACAGCGAGCCGAGCGACCCTGACAGGCTTGACCCTGGCAGATGCTCAGGTTGGTCAGATGGCAATGTGCCAATCGATTTCAATTGATTTATAAGGTATGTGGATATGTAAGCTTTTTTTCTCCGAGATATGTTGACTTAGTTGAGTGCGACATTTCCGAGTAAGTGCGGGGACACAGGCAGACTCCACGTGAGTCTGTGTGGCGCAGTTACATTGTTTTCCGATTCAACGCATTCGGGTTTTCAGGCATCTGATGAATCTCGTGCCTCGATTTTCGGCGCAGCCACTTTTAATAGCTGATGCTGCTATTGATTGCTGTTGCTCACGCTGTGGTAAAACTGGCCTGGCTATGCTTTGCTCATGCCATTTCTGAGACTGTTGAAAAAAAAAGTGCGGAAAACAGCAGTTGCAATCGCCTTGCTTGCCCACCCTCAAGAGAGCTGCGCAGTAAATGGAATAGCTACACCTAGAATTTGACCCCACCATCTTTGAACCTGAGGAAACCACCTGAAGTTCCACCTCCTCCCCATCTTTATGACCGGAACCAGTCATACCATGACTGGTCGAACGACAAGCGTGAATCCTGGTAATGTTTGGGCCATCCGCCGGTTTCCTCTCAATGTTTGGTATGGGTCCAGTGCTATTGGCTGAAAAGATGCAAAAAGATACATTGTATCGGTGTGTTGCGGATTTTGGGATGTGTTAGGACACACAAATGTAGGTATGTTAAGGTTGACATATTTGTAGTTTATCTGGACCCATCTGAATGTTTGAGCTTGGCAGAAGGTGCATCGCCTTTTGTCGGATATGATTGAAGTACTCATTCTTAAACGAGGCTCAATTTGGAGCTACAAGGATGCACTGGTCAGTGATTGAAGCGGAGAGCACCACCTGCTTGGGTGGATTAAAATGAACCATGATCCTGGATTTTGATTGGGCTGATGGTACTACCTGCAAATGGATTCGACGCATTTGGTGCATATTCAGTCAGTGAAAATCATTCCAAAGATAATGGGCAAGGTGTTTCATTAAGGCATCACTGACTCGATATTGATGGACACACCGCTGTGTCACCTTGCACCCTTGCACGTCAAGGAGGGCATGGTGCGTAGGTTAGCATAAGTCTAGTGCATCCACATCGCTCCGAATATTGATGCCCATTCGGCCTATTCCTTAGAGCCGTACGCCGAGTTGTGATGATCCACCTCGGGCGGGTGCTAATGTGGCAAGACATCTAGAAAGAACAAAGGTGGGTGCGTCACATACCTTCCGGTAAACTAGCAAAGCCCCTACAAAATTGATGGTTGGGAGACTACTTTCCTTTTAGAAGGCCTACTTTCAGGGGCTGTGCTAGCTTCGGGCAAAGGGGGGTGGGGTGGTAATTCCCAGCTTTCATTGCTATATGAAACGCCTTCCCACGTTTAAGGAGGAAGGCCAAGGCCCTGAATGGCCGATCATCCTTTCCAAAAGTTTCTCGGGAGGCTTTCAGAGAGCAGCGAAACTCTAGTTGAGCTTCGAGTTGAATGGATTCCCAGACAGGGTGTACTGCAACAGTGAAGGGGGAAGTCACCTTTGATGAATCGGCCCAGGTGCGCCATATGCCAGGGAGACACAATGCAACACATAGATGTGATGCGAGTATTCAAGATTGTTCTATATAGATGAGATTATGTGTACACAGTGCATCACGATTATGTCATGCTGCATGTGCAGCTTAGATAGATACGTATTAAGATATGCGCAATATATCCAACGTATATTAACAATTGCTTTGGTGGGTGCCACTTTGCAATTTGTCCATGCACCGGTTTTTGCTGGCAAATCAATGAGGCCCAACTTTTTGGTGCCTTACTGGGCCGTGTGCCAGATGCAGCTTTGCGACAACAGTGCCTCGGCTTCACTTAGCGTCAAAATTTTATGGCAGCACGCCGCAGTGAGGTTTGAGAAGCACTTCAAAGGTTGGTCGCGAAAAAAGGCACTGAAGAGATTTGTGATGCACATCCCACAATTTTCAGAATTTGTTTGTAGATAAATTAGATGCAGCGCAGTCATTCTTTCAGGTCCCTCAACCCTCGTCCCGTGGAGCGTCAGCTGGTTGGCACCTCAGATGATAGATGCCCAAGCTATGCAACAGCAGTCGTTCTCAAGGCCGTCGCCAAAAGCGCGATTTGGCTGAGGAATTGGAGGTGCTGCGGCACTGTTTCAAATCGGAACATCAACGAATCAACATAGATGTGGGATGATGTGGCATCATGTTGTTCAGACAGCAATTTTTCGATCCGACTCGCCCCACATTTTTGTTGGGTGGCCATTGGATTGGGGCTCAAGTTTGAATCCTTGCCAATATCAATCTCGCAATGGTAGAAGGTGAAACTTTGCTCCAGCAACTCACCGAAACAGCAGCCAGAAATTTCGGAGACAAGATTGCCATCCAATCTGAGGGTAAGACAGGGACAGGATTTGTTGCTAGTAGTTATGATGACTTCCATGTTTTGGTGTTACGAGTTGCGTCTGCCTTGGTGGCTTCTGGAGTTGAAAAGATGGATCGAGTAGCTTGGTTGATGCCCAACTGTTTGGAAGCTGTGGCTTTAACCTGCGCTTGTTATCGGATTGGAGCCATCTCAGTTCCAATCAATGTTCGTTATGCTGCACCAGAGGTAGAATACATGGTTGACAAGGTTAAGGCGAAGATATTGTTCTTGACGGCTCAGAAGATGAACATCTTGGAGGAATTGGACCTTCAAATCCCACGTCCGGTGACCGTTGCCATTCGGGTCCCGTCCGGGGACCCGGCCACAGTTTGGGTCGGCCATGAGACCTGGGAGAGTTTCCTGCAGCTGGAAGGTGACGGCAAGACTTTGGTGCGGCCCTGCGCACCGGAAGATCCTGCGTTGATTCTCTTCACCTCTGGCACCACAGGGTTTCCCAAAGGTGTTCTCCATTCTCACGGCAGCTGCTGGGCAGCTATCACGAACTCTGCTGAAGCCTTGGGATTGCAAAGTGATGATGTGGTTCTTGTTGGGAAGCCAATTACCCATGCTGGTGGGCTGCAAACACAACTTCTCCCAACCCTGATGAAAGGAGGACAGGCAGTCCTTGCTATGATCCCATCACCTACTCAAGCAGTTGAGCTGATTCAAACTTTTGGTGTGACCGTTTACGCCATGCTTGCCAGTTCCTTGTTGGATTTTGTCGAAAACTTGGAACGGAATGATGCTCCCAATCTGAGCTTGAGAAGGGTCATCGGTTCTGGCGATTCTGTTCCCCTCAAACTTCAATCTCGATTTCTGGAGCTATTTGGATGGCCAGTTCTAGAGGGTTGTGGAATTACTGAAATTGGATGTTACTATGCCACTCAGCCCCTTGAAGGAGGAAAGCTAGGTTCCATTGGACTACCTACCCCTGGCACCCGCTTGCGCTTGGTGGAGGATGGAAAAGATGTACCTTTGGGTTGCGCGGGGGAGGTGTTGATCAAGACACCGTCCCTTCCGTTAGGATATTGGGAAGACTTGGACGCCACAGTCTCGCTATTCCAGGATGGTTGGATGAGGACTGGAGATCTTGCCCGCCAAGATGAGGATGGTTTCATTTGGTTTGTGGGCCGGCGAAAGCTGATCATTATCAGGAGAGGAAGCAACATTGCGCCTGCTGCTGTTGAACGAGTTTTGGCCAACCATCCAAAGGTTCACTCTTCTGTCGTGGTGGGTGTGCCCGATGAACTGGATGGTGAAGTGCCTGTGGCGTGGATCGTACCGAAGCAAGAGTTGCCAACGGAAGCAGAACTAGAAAACTACGTTTCAAAGCACCTGGCTGCTCATGAGATGCCCTTGCGATATTGGCTTCGCACAGAGATGCCACTCAACAGCGTGGGCAAATTTGATCGAGTGAGTCTACAAAAGGAGGCCAGTAGCAAACCCAACCGATTGACCAATGCTCAGTGGGGTGGTGCTTAGACCTGTGATCCTCTTTGAATCTGAGCTTCGTTTGAAGAGAAAAATCCTTGCAATGTACAGATAGCAAGGCTGGACCTCGTGGATTGAATCATGTGCAGATTCACCACCACACGAGATGTGTACAGCATTGTACAGCTGTTTTTTGCTCCGCAGGAGAATCATCCATGAAGGGCTCGTGTTTCTTTCGACCCTTCGGTTTCAAAGTGGCTACCTGACATTTTTGATGTTTCATGGGCATCACGGGAGCCGAACATGATCCGACCAAGGGGGAAAAAAATCCTTTCGGAAGGTAGATACATTTTCCACTTTCATGATAGAGAGAGGTTCTTTTCCATGAATTGGTTTCACCAGTCACCAGTTATTTCGACTTCCAGGCTTTGGTTGGTGTGTTAGAAGATGGAGAGCGATCGGAGGACACGGGTGAAAAACGTGAACTTCTGTATTTCGCAGCTCGCTAGAAGCAGGTTTTGGAATGCATTGCCAGTGTAAGGGCAGGAAACCTAGGGTGCAAAATGTACGTATGTAGTACGTAGTGTATTCTAGTTTGATGTTTAATGTAGTAGCTGTAGCACATATGAATTTTGAGAATTTTGCACACACACACACACTGGAATATTATACTGAACAGTCAGTAACAGTGACCATCAAGCAAATGGTATAGTGAGTCTTGGGGATCCCCGGCTTGCCACTTAGCATTATGGGATGGCACTCCAATGAGTCATGCAATTCGTGCAATACTGTCACTGGATGCGACGCAGCGTGAAGACTCGCAAACCCTGAGGTAATGAATGATATAGTGTCATGCATCAATGAAACTTAATGATTAATGATGTTGTTGCATTCAATGATGTAGTTGCATTCTCTGAGTTGTCGATTCTAAGGCAGATATTTATTTGCTGAAGTGCCCAGGATGAAAAGCACACTTGTGCCAAGAAAGCCATGAAGTCTGGTGGCTTGGGATGGCCACATTTTGAACTGAATGCCGCAGAGCTGTATGCTGTAGAGCTTCAGCTAGAAAAGTCCGAAGGCTTTTGACCCACACCTTTTCCAAGAATGCCAGTGCGGTACTCAACATCCAGCAGTACTGGTTAATTTCTTTTATACACTTTTTGATGTCAAAGTGTGTAGTTATTCCCTTTCGAGTCTGAGAGCCTTTTTGACCTCACATGCCAACCTGAGGTAAAGCTCAACGACGGCGAGCACAGAATTTGTTGCCAGCTTCCTTGACGCAGGCGTTGGGTGTTGTGAGAGTAAGAAAGCGCTCAAGAACACCATAGAATCCATAGAAGCTCTCCCCAATGTCATGATGAGAGCGTTTGAAGGAGTACAGTATAATAGATTAATTACTATACTGTCCCAGTTTGCAGAGTCACCCTCTGATACGTTCGAATAGATGTTTATGCATGACAAGCTGATCGCTTCCGCGCCAGTGTGAGCAACTAAAGTGTAACCTCTTTTGAAGGTCCTATCTGCAGTGGTTAAGTTCAATGCAGATCTTCTGGAAGACAATTGGGAGGAGCAGCCCTGCACGTGTTGCATTGCTTCAGTTGCCCTCTAGACATTTGACCATGCTCCGGCAAAAACCGCAGGCCTTACCAGGCCTCTTTCGACAAACGGTGCAATTTGCACAGCTCTGGGCATCCATCCGAGGTGTGGAAAACATCCGTTCAAAGAAACCCAAGCGGCAAGCTTTTGCGCTACCTGCGCTTTTGCCAGGTGCTCCTGCAACGGTGCGCTTAGCGTTCTTGGAGACAGTTGTGGTGCAAGAGGCGGGCTGACATACTTTGACTAGGGATTTTGACTTTTGCAAGACGTGAAAAAGGAGAAATATCTAGTGTGCATAATTGATACCCTCCAGGAAACTAACATATTCCATCAAAATTCACTTTTGAAGATGATTTTCCTTTTCCCAAGGTGGGATATGTATCCATCCCCTGGAGGGTAATTGATACTACAGAATGACTTCTCCATTGGAGGTGCAAGTTCATGGTCCATCCGGTGCACTGAATGGATGGCAAAATCTTGGCATAGAACCTTCAGATGTCGCCGCAACCTTGGAGTGAAGGCACCAAGAAATCCAAAGCCAAAACAACTGAGAGTTGTCACATATATAAATATAGATATAAATATAATAATATATTTATATATTATTTAAGTGTTTATATACAGTATATAATATTATATGTGTAATATAATATACGTAATATACAACGTATGTATATATCATTATATACATATATATATATATGTACGTTCATATTGGTTGGCATTCACGTCTTCCTTCCGAGGTAAAAGCATGCATTGACTTTGTTTTCCGAGAAGAGGAGGACCAAGAGATGCGCGTCCAGGGGACAGCAAAAGGATGCATGGAATGCTGGATTGATTCTATGGTCAAGTTTTGGTAAGTCTTCTAGGAGGAAGAGCTTTATCGCCACATTCGTGTCGCAAGCCCGATGTTATTCACCAACCCTTTTAAAGAACTTCTTACCAGCAAAGTGAGGTGTTATTTCTGGTCAAGCTGAGGTGCCTCGACGTCCTCGCACACGCAAACGCTTCCTGCGAATGCGGAAGAGGGTGGGGATTCAATGTCGGCCTCAACATACCTAACAGTAGCAGCGAACTTTTTATTGTGCAGAGGAAAATTCAAGAGAATGGGAGGGTCATCCAGTGTGCAAGTCGTGCCAGGTCTTCGAGCAAGAATGGCAGGAAACTTGTTGCGTTTGTTTCCTGACGTGATTTTTCTGGGCCATGGGGGTCATGTTCCTTTTTCAAGGTGGGGCCCCAGAGGTTCAGTGCACCTGACAGGCTCGTCATCCAGGAACAGGGGTGTAGGAAATTCAGTCCTTTTCTTAGCATAAATTAATATAAATTACTTCTTCAAGGACACATGGATATATTTTGCAATATCGTGCGATTTGCAATTGTTTTGCAGAATCGATGGCAGGTTCCGCTACCACTCTTCCATACAGGCTACCAGCTACGGCAAAAACACTGTTGGCTGCGCCAACAGCAGAGGCTAGGAGCGGATTTGTGCCCCCTATTAAGCTATAGATAAGGCTAGTTTGACACCTGGCAGGCAAGAGAACAAGCTTCCAAGATGGCAGAGCCCGAGTTAGAAGCTTGGAGTTTTTTCCCTAAAACCATGAGTCAAGAGTCAAGAGTAAAAATCATGAGATTCTGTGAAGATCTTTGAAGTGCATCACTGTTTGGAGTGTATCAAGAACACCCCGTGCCTGTATCGACGGATTCTGGCCGAATGATTCTCAAGACAACTTGGCCTGGGTCAGGGCGCTGAATGCACTTGGGGAGCAGAAGGAGAAAGAATCAATGGACAAGAGATTGCGACAGCAACGGAAGGACCTACCGGTGCCAGAGGTCTTTTCCCTGATGCATCTGATGCCCAAAAAAAACAAGGGCATGAGGAATTGTCCAGTTGAAGGGACTTTTTCGCTTGTTGTCACATCCAATGGCAGCTTCCACTATAAGTGGATCTTTCTATTTTTGATTGAACACGTTGCATGTGTATAACTTTTTCTGAGTAGATAATCTAATTGGGTGCAGATGGAGAGAAAGACATTCAAGTGCAGCTCACTGTTTGCGTTGGACTTGGACCAGGAGCAGACTTCATCGAAGAGAGCTGGAGCTTTGCTACAGTGGTTGGAGGAGGGAAGATTCACATCCTTTAAATCATCCACCCAACAAATATCATTTGCTTCGTTGTTTTCAGGAATCAAATGTGGATCTGACCAACTTGAATCCAGAAGAGGCGCAAAACTTCAACTTCACAACTGGATTCGATTTGTTCCACCGGCAAACCCTCGGTCAGAGGCGCTTCAGCTGGTCCTTAGCCTTCGGCAAAATCTGGGCAAAAGCAGCCAAGGTATTCTGAAATCTTGGCTACAGGACATGGCAAATCAGTTTTTTTTGTTTTTGCGGTGGTTTAGATTGAGAGTCTACTGAGTCTACTGTTCTTGTTTTGTTTTTTAGTTTTTTGAATTTAATGCTTCCATGCTTTGAGCATCTCAGATGGTCTTCTCTTATTTGATCTTCTTTGATTTTTGGCTTCCAACAAATCTGTTTCTATCTCTCCCAAGAAACCGTTCAGGGCTTCAGAAATGATGTTTTTTGAATTGGATGACTCGATGACTTAAAAAAACATCAGGATGCAATGGAAAACCCACTGAAGTATGCCTGACCCTGAGCCAAGTGTTTTTCTGCACGTCAGACACTGTGAGAGAACGACATGAAATTGGACGTGGCCCCCCGTGGTGTTCCAAGGGGGAACATGTCATCTTGAGTGTGTCCAAGGCGTGTCAAGAAACACTAATATCACTCCAACACCTTGATGAAAAGAGGAAAATTCACGCTGTGACAGGCACTCCGCTCTCAGCCTTCTAGTGCCGGGCTGCACAGTTGGTACAGTTGCAGTTTAGGGTTTTTGATGCACCGTGCTGTGATGCTGACCTTCCAAGGCTGGTTGTTGGAACGACTTGGCGCGAGTGCTGCTTGTACGTCCAGCTGGCCAGCTTGAAGTTCAGCACCCTGAACACCTAGGAAGACGGGGGAAGCTGCAGGGCAGTATGAGGGAGGTGTGTTTTTATGAGGGAGGCGCGTTTTTGGGTGCACAAGCATACCTTACTGTATAATATACATTATGTAATGTATAAATTGAAATATGACATAAAGATTCTTGAGAAACTATTGCGAGTCCCTACCTATTGGTTTAGAATTTGACAACTTTCAGTATGTTCAGCTTTATTTGTTAGTTCCCTGGAGCATCTCTGTAGCAAAATATTGAAAAGTTTGGGAACAGACTCCCAACACACTTGTCCTCGTTGGTCAGTCCCTGAATCACACCACAAAAATCGGTTGTCAGCCAGGCTGGTCCAAAAAATCTGGGACTGCGCTTGCTCCACTTCTGGAGGTAAACAGCAAAAGCCAGTTGCATCAGGATGAATCTATTGCCTTGGACATGCGCCAAAAAATGCATCAGGTTCTTCCAAAGCATTTAACAGTCTGCCACTCAGGATATCAAAACCATCTAAAACAGGGAGAGTCAACAAGTCGACAAGTCTTAACGTATATTCTGATCTCGAGTCATGTGAAGCAGGACATGTTGAGGATTGAGAACCACTTTTTTCCATAGCGTTGACTACATATGGCTCTGCTGCTTCTTGCTAACCAAGGCGGCCCCCAATGCACTGCGCCAGGTGCTACTGTGTCTGTGGAGCACTTGTACCTCACCTTCATTCCAGAACTCCTCAGGCATTGCTGAGGTCCTGCGAGAGCTATCCCTTCGAATCCTTGGCATGCTTGTGTTACAGGATTTTTTGCTTGATTTTGACACATGGCCTATTGCTTTATATACGTATATATATATATATATATATATTGGTATGTGTATATAATATATATATATATTTGTATGTGTAAATAATATATATATATATATTGGTTCAATATTGGTGCTCATACCCTGTTTGATGCATTTATGCACGTGCCCTGTTTGCCCCTTTATATGTCACTGGATTTGCCAGGCATTTGGCCAGTTGTCATGGCAGGAATTGTGTAGGGTCATGGAGGCCCACTGGGGGGTTGCTATTTGTTCATGTCAGGCTTTCTGTCTATCAAATGTTATAGTCACTCCTGTTGAAGCTTCACGTCTCTGCAGTGAGCATGTGTTGAGCCATGATGCCCAAGATCACCTCTCCAATGTAGGGAGGAAGCTTGACTGCAGAAGACCTGTAGTCAAGCGACAGGCAGAGACACAAAACGCGCAAGGTACGTCTTTCAGGACAATTCTGCCAAGGAACCATTATCACAGTACCCAAAAAAACCAGTGCTTATTCTGACCTCTGCATTTACATGATGTACCATGATATATGTGTTTTAACTAGATATGGAATTCTTTCATGATTGGAATGTCCGTTGCAGGACTACATAGACCAAAAGTCGGGCGGCAGACGGGCAAAATCCCAAAACGCTTTTTGTTTCCTAAAAACTGCCCCAGGAAAATTGTGAAACTTGCTAGAGTCCCCATGAAAAACACCTTCTGAATATTTGTTTCACCCATGGAAACGCGAAGTAGCTGGTCAACGAGTCCAAGGAGGGCAAGTACTTGGGCTCAAGGATGGAGAGGACGAAGGTGCAGCAAAGAAACTAGACCTTCCACTGGCTGGGAGGCCTTCCTATTACCATCCTCTCCGGTGAAGGCAGCAGCAGCATTGCTGACAGAGGAGGAGTTTCGCAAGCATACCTTGTCTATGCAAACCACCACTGCATCTTTTGGTTCCTATCGTACTCAGGGCAGCACTGCTGCAGATGTTTTGGCTGAAGTTTCAATGACACAAGCACGGCAGATCGGTCAGGATGTTCTTTCCGCTGTGGCTCCCGAAAAACCACAGGTGCCAAACCTGAGGGCACTTCGAGGTCGGAACCTGGGACGAAGTCCCAAGCGACGAAGCCGACCTACCACTCGGGTCGAGCTGCGGGAGGAGGTTCAAAAAGAGGAGCCGAAAAAGGAGACAAAGGAGAAGGAGAAGGAGGAGAAGGAGAAAGAAGCGCCAGGCCCCAAGAAGTCCTTGTTCAAGGCCGTCACTGCAGTGATCCAAGCTTCTAAGGAGAAGCCTGAAGATCCGAAAGCACAGGAAGAACGACCCACGTCATCCCTGAGTGAACGCAGCGATCTTCGCAGCGAGCGCTCTGGGCGCAGTGGTCGCAGTGGTCGCAGTGGTCGCAGTGGTCGCAGTGGTCGCAGTGGTCGCAGCAGCCGTTCTTCTCGGCGTTCTTCTCGGTCTTCACGCAAGAGTGGGAGCAAGCCCACCAAAAGACCATCAAGAGTTTTGGCAAAAGCTGCTTTGGCCTTTCAATCGGCCTTGAGTGCAGTAGCAGGTGAGACAGAACACACCACTGGCGGTTCTCGCCGAATGTCGGTGGCTGAACGGCTAACAACGAGTTCATGCACCAGAAATGCTCTCGATGCAAAAGATGCAGAGCGAGGCAAGGTCTCAGCAGAAGCGAGTGACGAAGGCGCTCGTTCCAAAAGCCCACACAGTCCAATTCAAATAGATAGAAATGTCTCAGAGAAGGACAAGTCAGAAAAAGCCAACACTGAATTCCAATCGCACAGTCCCGCCATGCTTTTCCAGCCAAAAGATCTTGGTGGAAAATGGAAGTGGACATCACAGCCATTTGAGGCCCCTCTATGTTCGTTTCAGGAGCTGGTGAATGTGGAGAACATTCCCATACCCCTGGTGGAGGCTATTGAACAGGTGCGCAACCTATGTGGTGGACAGAATTTCAGCTGGGAGCGGTCTCATGGAGCCTATGGTGGCAAGTTGCGGATTAACTTCCCAATTATTCTTTGGTACCAGCATAGTTGGGAGAACAAAATCAAGAAATCCAGGACATCCTGTGCAGTATCTTTCATTCACAGGTCTGGATGTTCTTTTGTCTACCAACCCACCGTTCCATCAACAACATTGATCATCGAACCCAAGCAAATTTTCCGTCCCATGTTTCAGTATGACCCTCGATCCTTTCACACCTTCAAGTTGGCGTGGCGTCACTATTTGGGTTTTGACAGTACTGATTATCGCCTTATCGTGGGAAGTGAATTAGAAAGGTGGTGTCTTGGATGTAAAGCAGCTATTGAGAAGCCATTTAACTTCACCTATTGGTTGCTATTGATGATTGGCTCCTTATACCGGGAAACCTTGGCTTCTCGACATGTACTTCCACCTTTTGAAGCTCCAGAAGAGGTAGCTGTGATTTGTATCGATTCCTTTGTGGCATTATCTGCCTTATTGTTTTCACCGGAACGGCAAGTTCTGTATGCTGGTGTGGATCCAACTCCAGCATATCTACGATGGTTACAATATATTGGAGATCAAAACAATTTCAGAAAAGCAAGGCCAGAAAAGCAGCAACATGTGACCTGCAGTGTCTTTGAGATGAATGAATTTTTAGATTTACCGGTGGTGATCATTTTCTATGGTCGCCCCAGTCGTGGGAAAGAAGCAGATCCCTTGGCTTGGCTTGGAAATCCATCTTTGGTGAAGAGTTATATCGTGAGATTTTGTGAGGACTGTGATTGGGAGGTTTCTACTTGTAAATCGTAAGCACACATATATTATTATATTGAACAACTATGAGCAACTGCATTTACTGACTTTGATGAAAAGATGATGTGGCGTATGGCAGGGTTTGAGGAATCGTTGAATTTTCATCTACAACACGAGGTCAAAACGAGACGGAGGGACTCCAAAAAGAGATAGGTTTTGATGTCCATCATCTTTATGAACCAAACAAGATCAAAACGAGACCAATCATGGTGGAAAAGTCTCAAAACCTAGGAAACGAGATTAAAACGAGGCGGGGGGACTCCCGACATCACATAGTCAATAAAGGCCGCCGATCTAATATGAGTATATATGAGTATAGATATATACATAATTTACATAATACACATATAACTATCAAACACACATATAACATATATATATATATATTTATACACATACTGTAACATTTCAAACATTAAGTCCATTGGCAGATCGCTTCAAGAGGCTCTACATGTTTCTGGTAGCACTTGTGTACCCATGCAAGCTTCATTTCAAATTTCTGTTGGCGAGGACAACAAGTGCGCATGTGAAATGGAGCTAGCAGCGAGGTTGTATACCTACTCATGCTCGTTGGGATGCACCGGTACCGGTGATCAAGAGGACAACAAGTGGTTTTGCTGGAATGGCTTGGGAGTATGTGAAATTGGAGTTCCAATGCCACACACACAAGCCTCGTTCCTTTCTCCCTTTTTACTATCCAACCAAGTGGCATTCCTTTGTCCAATTCATGGTCCTGATGGTGCTCCCATAGAGAAGGCGAAACGTAAGGCCAAGGATAGATTGGATAGCAAGAGCAGTGTTATGGAAGGCAATTCAGATTTGGATGAGCCAGAAAAGCCAACACGCTCAAGTTCCATGAAAACAGCATCATTTCTATCAACTATGGATGGAGGTTTGGAGAGCTGTGCAGCATCAGAGGCAGGAAATTCTGATAATGAAGAGGAGGAGGATAGTGAATCCAGACGCTCTTGGTCCTTCAATACGCAGTCAGGTTTGGCAGGTGTGGGAAAATTGATTGACAAGGAGAAGGCGGCCAGTCGAACTGGCCACAAATGTACTTGTAGCCAATATATCTTTGCTGCAAAGCCTCAATTGGGGGCAAAGCCTCAGTCGAAACAGGGAAAAGGCGATGGATTGTTAGCTGCCACTGAGGGTGAAGCAGCTAAACTCCGTCAAGCTTTAGCAGCTCTGCCGGAGTATGACATCCTTCATACTTTCGCAGCATTGATTTCGGGTGGCTTGAATTTGGCCAAGTCTGTCTTGCGTCTTCACTTCAGCATTGGCCCAGGCAGGAGAGTTTTTTAAAAGGTTGTTAAATTTAGCAGTAAAGGTACCTGTTGAAAATTTGGTCAAGATGTCTTACAGTAACTGGGTGCACTTACATTGGAAGAGCAACTATGAGAGACTTGAAGGCACATACTGCGGGAGGCCCAACCATGCAAATATTGCCTTTAAGACATGATGCTTCCGCTATGATGTTCTTCATTTCTGCTGTTCCACCCATCGGTGGAAATACGAGTCTTTTGAAAAAATCCTCATGTGATATTGGCAGTCTTTGCCAGACTTATAAAGGTTAGACACGTGTTAGGGAACTCCATTGGAGTTCCACCCGCAGGTGCTTACGAGAACCTCCCGGAACCTTCCTGCAAGACATATGAAGAAGCTCTCATGCCATGGTACCGTGAGTTCCACCGCATGGATGTACACAACCGGAGTCGACATGGGATGCTCCTAACCAGCGTTTTGCGTGGCATGTTGGGGAATGGTTTGACCAGCGGCCTGCATGTAGAGGCCTTAGATCTTCTTCGGCTTCCATTGCCTGCAACAGCTTCAACCAATGAGAAGCTGCAGCCACGGCCAGCACTTTCTGGTCGTGCGCCGGGTGGGGGTTTCAGTGGCACTCCACACAACAACCCGATGTTTGGTGCACAAAGGAGTCCAAGTCAAATCCTCCAAAAATCGCAATCGAAAGAGTCCTTAGCCAGTGATGAGAAACCAGATTTGGATCGACAAACTACCAAGCCTGGATCGAAGAAATTTCTGACTCATGTGCAAGTTAGCAGTGCCCTTAATGGTTGTGATTCGCCTGTGGGCCTGAAACAACATTTTGAAGTCTTCCACCAGTGGTGCCACAGTGCCCACCTTCTACCTTTTGTCAAACGATGCTACCGTCGCTGTGGCATTGCTGGTTTGGCTGCCGGGCAGCATGTCGGGCGCCATACCAAGGGGGCAAACCCATTCTATCCGCTGGTTTTGCCAACAGTTCCGACTGTATGTTATGGCCACTGCTATCCATTACACAAAGTCTTTCAATACTTCTATGCAGGAACTGAACGAATTTTGTGTAGCATTGATGACTCCAAAACCTTGGAGAGTGAAAAGACATCTTGGGGTTTGGTAGGTGGACAAGACCGTCTCAACAACCAGTGCTGGTTCAAGGTGGCCGATGAAGTTGATCCTCGAGAGGAATCAGATGGTCATAATGGTCATACAAGCCGAGAGCCCAGCAAGAAAGCTCCTCACAGGTCCAGCATGCTTCCACACTCTGCACACACCCTAAAGCCCTCGGGCAAGTCTTTGGATGAAGAAAGACGGCAACAACTGCTGGTCAGGAAGAAGCAGTTCGCAGCCAAGAGACAGCAAATGCCACTGCGGCCTGGTGTCATGACAGCAGCAGATCCATTTTTTTGGTTTTGCCATGGTGACTTCTATCTCTATACCTTTCCAGCGAATCAAGTGCCCCGGAACTTTCTCCAGGATCCATCAGTGGTCGTGTGCAGGTATGCAGATATCGTCTCTCGAAGTGGCACGCCTGTGAGGCGAGAAACAGCACAGATGTCGATGGAGCAAGTTGCAGCTGCTCCCCCAAGTAGTTGTTTATGTCAACCTACTGACATGACGGGTCACTTGAGAAAGAGATGGGAGGTGAAACTCGTTTTCCCAGATGAGCAAGGTTTGCTTCTTGGTGATACCAACTGGTTTCCAGGTGCTTTAGGCTATCGCTTTATTTTTGAAGCCTCTACGCAGAATGTGGAGCGATACGTCCTTTTGGACACCATGCCACAAGCGTCCTTGGTGTACATGCAGCATCTTTGGAGGCCCGACCGGAAAAAGACTACAAAGAAGCCAGCAGAAGGTGAAGAGACCGTCCAAGAAAGCCAGTTTAGCCCAACTGTTCCAAGTAGTTTTGGTTTCAAGAAGAAACCTCGAAGAAAGGCAAAGCCTGGTATTATCGAACGGCCAATCCGCTGGGAGACAGTAGACTTCATGCTTCCACCATTGGGTCCTGGCCTGTCAGACACATGCCATGAACCGAGCTGAAACAAAAAAATGTCAGCATGCCTGAGCCAGGGTTTGCATGTACACAATTACAATCGAACGGGTTTAGGGATGTCCAGGGATGTCCAGTCATGTTCTTCACTTGCCAGGCATGGGAGCAAGGCCGCTTCCCTGTACCTTTAGCACTTCGTTTTCTGTGGGTCGTGGCAGCTGCCTGTTCCTCTGTGTGAAGTCTGTTCCTAACACATCCAGCATGATGACCCGACCGAGGATCCCTTCATCGTTTGCTTCAAAGCTAAGCAGCTGGTCGTGGCATCCAGGTTCTCTGAATAACTCAACCGGAGGGCAGCTGACAATTTGAAGGTTACTGCACGTTTCTGCAAGTGGCTACAAAATACAGTACTGCATGTGTCTGCCAGTTTTATTTTTGCTGTAGCAAGCTGCTTGCCGTAAGTTCATCACATCGTATATCANCATCATCGTATATTTTGGCTCAAGTCTATAACGTAAGATTTTGTCACCGAAATAGAGGACGTCGGCCGTTTCCAGTGTTTTCTTGCCATGGCCGAAGTGAAGCACGACCTGAACTTGAACACTTTAGAAGGTGGGGTCATCACTGTTCAAGTCACACCGACAAACACCATCCAAGATCTGAAGGCCATGCTAATTGAACTGAAGCACGAGGATCCGATTGAGCGCAAGCTTCTCAAAGTAGATGTCTTGGCTGAAGGGGCATTAGTTGACTCTGATGAGACACTGGAGGCTGCAGGGCTGTTGTGTGCTGAATCCGAAGTGACGGCTCTTTACTCCAGAATAAGGGAAGTTGAAGCTGCAAGCAAAGAAGCCATCCATGCGGAGGGCCTCGTCCAAGTTAGAATTCCTTCCTCGCAAACGGAAATTTCTGAGGAAGCATTCGAAGGTTGCGACCAAGTCGTCAAGGTGGTCATACCGGAGACTGTGACGGTCATTCAATCGAATGCCTTTGCAGGCTGCAAGTCTTTGGTGAGTGTCACTATTCCTGACTCTGTGACAAAAATTGAGGCTGCTGCCTTTATGGGTTGCACATCTTTGACACGCATCAATATCCCCGCGTCCGTGACGTCCATTGGGGGTGCTGCTTTTACGTGCTGCGCATTGATGCCTAAGATCCCCAAGACTGTGACATCGGGGCCTTATGGGCCTTGCCCCCTTTTTAGGTGACCATCTTCCTTCATCTGAGACAAGGACGCGAGCACTTGCGGAAAAAAAAATCATCATCATCATCATCACCATCATCATCAAGATATGTCCACAGTATATACCGTATCTAGACTAGATAGTATATATTTCGAATTTGTGACCCGTCCCCTTTTTGGGCCCCTTGGAGATCCCAAAAACCCCCGATGGCCAGGTTGGCGGCTGCAGAAGACCTGCAGGACTTGGAACTGCCTGAGGAGGCGGATTTTTGAGTGGCAAGCAGGATCTTGCCGTGGAACGACAAGAAATCAGTCTAGGTGGTGGTGTCAAATATTTCTTTTATTTTCACCCCCAACCTTGGGGAAAGGATCCAATTTGATGAGCATATTTTTCAAGTGGGTTAAAACCACCAACTCAGCGATTTTTTGAAGCGCCAAATCACCGGTCGACATGACGTTTAACCGGAAGACGTTGCCAGGTGCCTGTGGATTCTGCTGCAAGCCTGGCCTTGGAGTGGTGGGATCGATGGTTGAGGCAGCTTATCCTTACAGAACATGCCATCATCAGTTTGCTTGCTGGATCCAAGAGTTTTTCCTCTTTACATTTGATGCTTGTTGCATACTTTACTTGGCATTTCTTGAAACTCATTGGACTTGGCTATTTAAAAAGGTCTATCCTTTCGAATCCAGCGGGCTGGTTTTTCTGCCCGGAAACCTTACCTGAAAGCGGAGATTTTTTTCGGGTGCCTTCGAAAACCACCCCCCTGGTCCTGGCAGTCGAGGTCGAGAAGCCTTGCGCCAGGCTTTGGCCTGGCAACGTTGGGCTCGGCGCAAAAAGTTGAGGGAAGAGGTCATCGTCATTGTCGGGTTGGGATGGGTTGGGTTGGGTCGCTTGGCAGGGCCAAAAGGGCCGTTTTTTTTTTCTCCGAAAATTTTTTTCACCCCTACTTAGCTCCCATTATAATATCCACAAATGGGATGAAGGAACAACAAGGAAGTCTGGAACCTTGGCTTGCAAGTTGGGCTTCTTACACTAAGTCACTAGGCCCAGGCTTTAGGTTTGAGATGAGTAGAAGGGGAAATCACCTATAGGAAGGCACAATCTTCAGGGATTCTGTAGGTTGCAGCAGGGACTCGAAAAAAAAGCCGCTGGAGGCCACTTCCATTCTACAATATGGAGGTTTGAAACAGTTTTTTTTACTCCTGTAAAAAGTGAGCATTTTTTTATTGAAAATCATATAGTGCCATCAATCCACCAACTAAGAAATGAAATGCACCTTATTTTTTTTGCATCAAAGAATTGAATCGAATGTCCAGGTGGCCAAAGCAGCAGCTGTCAAGGCTGGATTTGAAGACCGACAGAGATTCACAGGGCCATGATCACCAGGAAGCCCGGGAAAAGACTTCACTTTGTTTCATCGTTTCATAGCATGTTTGAGCGACTTGCATGCAAGTCACACCCAGAATTGGTGATATATCATTAATATTCATTAATTGCATATAATTTAAGATACATTATTAATGTATACAGTATATGATTTTAGGATGTGATTTATAAGGATATCGCCATGGCACCATAGTGACGAAAGGTGCTGAATGCTGTGGTTGAACGTCTTGGCATCGGGCTGGATCAGGTCGGATGGCCTTCTCTCAGATTGCACCTTTTTTCATGGAAGATGGATGTCCATAGCTTTGTAAAATGCCCTGGAGCAGTCTGGAAGGATTTCGCAAGCACTTCTTGATGTTATGCTAAAATCACCAGATCTTTTTCAGCTTGTGAGCAACAGGCGAAAAAAGGTTCACGTTTCTCGGGTAGAATCGTGACCTATTCTTTGATCAAGACCCCGTAGAGCGAAGCCAGAACCCCAAAAGCGAAGTAAGATGTCAAGGCAAGAGAAATATACACACACACATATATATACATATATATACGTACGTATAATATATATTACATACGTATATATACGGCCAATTCCTGGGTTTGCCCGGAACTCAACGACCCAAGGACAACCGTATCATCATCGTCAGAATCAATCAATCAACCAACCAACCAATCAATCAATCAATCAATCAATCAATCAATCAATCAATCAATCAATCAATCAATCAATCAATCAATCAATCAATCAATCAAATCAATCAATCATTCAATCGAATCACATCAATCAAATCAATCCAGTCAACCCAACCAAATCAACCAAATCAAATCAAATCAAATCAAATAAAACCAATCAATCAACCCAACTGAACCAAACCAAACCAAAGCAAACCAAACCAAAGCAAAGCAAAGCAAAATCAAACCAAACCAAAAAAATCAAGTCAAATCAAACCAAGCAGTCAAGCAGTCAAGCAGTCAAGCAGTCAATCAGTCAATCAGTCAATCAGTAAATGGATGAATGAAATGAAATGAAATGACATGAAATGAAATGACATGAAATGACATGAAATGACATGAAATGAAATGAAATGAAATGAAAGAAAGAAAGAACGAACGAATGAATGAATGAATAAACCAATCAATCAATCAGTCAACCAACCAATCACTCAACCAATCAATCAATCAATCAACCAATCAATCAATCACCCACTTAAAACCTAAACCCTGAAACCCTAAAACCTAAAACTCAAACCCGAAAACCTAAACCCTAAAACCTAAACCCTAAAACCTAAAGCCCAAACACCTAAACCCTAATAGTTGATGATAGTTGCTGCCCTGATAGCTGATGATAGTTGACGATTGTGATGATGCCAAAACCCTGGTAGTTGATGTTACCACTGGGCAAACCCCAGGGCTTTGCGCGTATATATATATATATATACATATTAGCATATATCATCTGCCATCCCTTTCTCACAACATGGAAACTTACACTCAAGTGTTCTTACTAGTGGATAGTATCCAAACAACGCGATCTCCGGGATCTTTTTCAAGCTTGCACAGGTAGAGGTACCAACGCAGCTACTTTTAGAGCTCCTCGAGTTGGAAGAAAGTGGATTGGAAAAGAAGCTGGCGGAAGAGCTAACAAGGTCATACCTGGAACCCTGCTTGAAATGGCACATGAAATCTGATTGCGAGAAATTGCTGCCTTGTCATGAGCTTTGAAAGTGATGGTACTTTGTAAAATTGCCGGTTGTCGGAGACAACAGGGACAGAGAGTTCTGCAGGTTTGCAGGTTGAAGGATTTTTTCCACAAAAATCCCATCACAACTGAGTGGCGAATCCAGGCGAATCCAGGCCTCTCTGTGTGAAGGGCCTGTGGTTCCAATGAGCACTGCATCGCTGGCATGGCTGCCGGCTGGCATGGCTGCCTGCTTCTCCAAGATTTCTATCATTTTGCACGATGTCAAATGGCCAGGCAGTTGCTTTAGCCAATGGCGACACGCCGGCCCAGCCCTTAGGGCATACTGCCTTTTAAAGGATTTTGTAGGTCCCTTAAGCATTTAAAGTAACATCAACTGGTTTGTTTTGTCAGGATTTCTTCGTTCCAAAAAATGAGATCCGATCGCACAATCCCCCCTCAGATCCCTTGCGGACGTGGCTCGCTACTTTGGAGCGGGCTTGTTGCTGGGCCCATAGCATCATCAAACAGGAGGTTTCGGCTAACCATGTGGGAATCGCAAAGCTTGGGGATACGTTATTTTTCTGAGGAGCTAAAGAGCCTCTGATTTCCCAGCATCATCCCCGTTGTAGCTCGGCCTTTGCAACATTCAAATGGCCCTGGTTTTATTGAGGCATCTATCGCTGCCCAGCTGAAGTCCAAACGTCAGGCCGGCAACTGAGAAACTTCAGGTGAGAAAACAGTAGATACTTTCTTCAAAATCAAGTGTTTTGTTTAACTTCTCATTGCTGTAGGTCTTGGATGTTCGTGGGTTATGGCATACATAGATTTACACACGCACACACACACACTTATATATATATATATGTATGATCAAAAGTTATGCTATTGCAAAGTACATGATTGTTTTTTTTCCCCAAGTCATGTGCACACATGCATATTAATTATCTTCAACGAGAGAAAGGTTGGGGAATGATGCCCGTGGAATCGTTTTTTTGTTCTGACCTGTCGCGAACTGGCAACCAAGCTGATCGAAATTGATGCTGTGAGGTAGATGATTTCGGCGCTTGTCGCCCATGTAGGGAACGCTCAGCCGGGGGGCGACCACTTTGCACCTTGGGGGCGTTTTTTTTTCTTTAAAGCCATCCCATGAAACCCAGGCCCCGATCTTTGGGATGATGCCTGAACCTTAAGAACTTCAGCTTGAACAGTTTTCTGTTGAAAAGTTGGGATGTTTCCATGTTTTCACTGTTTCCAGTAACCTCACCTGAAGCTGAGGTTGCTCAGCTGAAAGCTGGAAGTTGGCAAAGTCTCGAGTTAAAGTGCGGACCTGCGGAACGGAAAGGGAGAGGTGAAAGTTTCAGCAGTTGGGAAGGAGCTCTTGATGCTGAGTTTGCATCAAAAAGATCATAGCACTTATCAGGAGGAACAGCTGATGGCGCACGATATCTTTTTGTATACAGATTTCATTTATATCCATGTAGTTGTGACAGTTATGATTCATGATCAATGATTAAGGATAATGATATATGATATCAACAATTGGAAATATGTATATCTATCAAAATAGATATGATTTGACAAGTGTCATAGTCAAGACTCAGACTCTTCTGCCGAAGCCTCCTTTCACAATTTGCCAGGTTGCGCCGCCCATTTTCCTGAGGCAAAATGGGAGAAACTGTATGCATTTCATTCAGGCAACTGACTAGGATTTCTTTGAGCCTATCCACCAGAAAAGTGCATCTTTGCGTGGCTACCTTGTGACTGCTCAGTGGAAACCAAGACTTGAACTAGATTTGGCATGTAAGCATAGCTGCATAGCTTCAGATTCTTTTGGATGATTTGGGGTTTCGATTCCATCCAGCTACCCCGGTCACTAAGCAGATTCACTGTACCGGTTCATGGCTTTACAATCCAAGTCTCACACCAACTGATTACAATTTTATACATTATACATTCAGAATCGCTTTCAATCTCAACTATTGCCATGGGCTGATGGGATGTCAACGGAATGGAAGCTCCTCAGATTTGAGAAGTTTGGACATTGGAAGTACGGCTGACGGAGGGAAAACTAGAGAAAATTTCAATTTCTGAAACCAAGGGATGATGGGAATGGTGTTCCAGCACGAAGGCTTTATGATGCCCAGCATCGTCACGGGGCAACAAATATTGGGCTTGGCGTTGTTTTGTGGGGATGGAGGTTGACATTGGTTGGTCTCGAGAACTGTTTCTATCAAACCTTTGGTTGACTGCAGGGTTGGTCAGACATGGTCAGACTCACATGCAATCAGGCCTGAAAAAAACACATTGGATCTTGACGGTTTGATATGAGGCATCCAATCTGCTCGTTTGTATGGCGACGTTACGACATATCAGTATTACTATATCGATGTTTTGGTGCCTTGGGGCAGCACTTGAGCATGATTTCATGGTGTTCAATCCATAAGAGCTTGGAAGATTTGAAGGACAACAAGGCATGCACAGAGAGATTGGTAAAAGAGAGAGAGAGGGATAGAAGACTCTGACAATTAGATAGTATATAATAATGTTAGATACGCTGATGGAATGACAACATCGATGCTTCAAGGTTGGCACACCACTGCCACAACGCACCTCTGTTATAGCAGACACAGGACTCACGACTTAACCATTTGGAAAACCCGGGCCAAAGCAGAGTTCCAGTGTTGATCAATGCTGGATGATGTTGCAATTGACTCATGAAGTTCTAGGGCTCTTGGGTTTTTCTTGCCAACTTGCTGCAGGAAGCACTATTTGCGCCTTCACCTGTAGCGGTTGCCAAAGTTGCGGCCATCACTTAGACGCCAACTTCGATTTCTCCCTATCAATCACTGCGAAGTGGACACCATGTTCAAAGAAATGTGATTCCTGCAGGCAAGCAAAATTGAGGGTGTATAAAACCGAAATGTTGAGGATTCCATCCTCAAGATTGATATTCTTCATGTTCAGTATGACACCAATAATCTCCAATCCACATGCAACAAGGAAGAGAAGAGTGTAGGGTATCTGCAGGTGGAAGGCACACGCTTCAGCGCCCAAAGGTCATGAAATCATGTGTTTTCTCCATCTTTTTGAAGGCAAAAGAAATGTGGATATCGCCAATCCTACACTGAAGGAAGCTCCATTGAAGGTGTCTTGGACCTTTTGTTGCTGCCCATTTCACAATTGACCCTTCTGAGCCAATTGCTTGGCTCAACCTGAACAGCCGAAAAAAGCCATAGCAGCCATGGCAGGTTTGCGCTTCACTGATTACTTCTCCTTGGGTGATGAGTTTCAAGAAAATCCCATGGTGAAGGCTGGGTCGCGGCTGGTGATGGAAACCTTTTGGGCACGGAAGCTGGACCTTGGATGCCAAGGTCCAGATGGGCTGCCACACAAAGGAAACACGACTTTTTGTGACGCAGAAGGTGCAGTTGTTGTCAGCTGAAAGGAGTTGTTGAATTTGAAAGATCCAAAGATATCACTATCACCCACATCATTTCACACCTCCAAGGGACCAAGGGATTCTCATGATTTTTAGAGGTAGGACCAGCTATCAGTGTATTAAAACGCTTCGTTTTTGTAGTTTTGGGAATTGGTGCCAGGCTAATGGTATCATGGGCCTGGCACCAGATCGTGGATCTGAAACGGTGCTTCAGCAGATCTTCAAGGAGTGTTTCGGCGGTGGCACACCGGAACCTAGATGTAAGGTATGACAGGCATGACAGGCATGACAGGCATGACAGGCATGACAGGCATGACAGGTATGAACAGATGGACAATCCGTGTCAATTCATTTTTTAGACAGGACCGGGCTCACGTGAATGCAGCGATCTTCTCAATGTGTCTTTCACCTCAAGGTGGATTATTTACAGTTGGTGGCTACAACACATCTTTGGCATCAGCTGCTACCTGGCAGCAGGATGAATTGCGGGGAAGGATGTCCAGCAACATCTTCACTCCATGCTCTTCAGGTAACATGGATTCCCATGAGGGCTCAGCGTTTCTACAGCAGCTTGGTTGAACGACACTTGACATCACGAAACGAATCCAACATCTTCCAACTATTCTCAACTTCATGACATCATTTGCGCCAGGTATTGAGCTTAAAGCCATGTCATTGGAAGGTACAGAGTTGAGAGGTTTGGAGCTCAGTATTTGAGACGAGTCATCGATGTCGAAGGCCCAGTGGGCCGAAATCTTGATCGCAACCAGGAGGTTTTGGTCACACCTTTGTGGACTCCGGGACGTCGCTTGGAAGAAACGAACCGCTAAAAATCATCCATTTTCGCGTGATGGTTCATCAACCCAAAAAGAGAGATAGCTCTAATGGCATCATCATCACCGTGCCTGGAAAAATGTGCTTTTACCAGGCGCTTTTTGATGCAAATTCCAGGACTTATACCTACTTTCCCGATCAACTCTTCCGGCGGCTACGAGATATGGTCACCGACTATTGTCAAAATCGCTGTGGCCAAGCGGTTGGAAGTACCTGTTGGCAGGTCGCAGGAGTGATTTTTTTTGCATTTTTTGTTTCGAAGTGTTTCCAGAAGATTTTTCATGGTTAAACAGGTTGGTTGTTGGCATTCGGGACATTCGCATTTCGTATCAAGGTGAGTGCAAAGAATCTCTTCCTTCTACATTCTTCAGGTAGTTTTGGTTAAGCCACAAGCGTGACTTGCAACACTGCCTTGCCTTTGGCGCCGCTAAAAAAAGGAGGATCTTTGAATGATTTTCCGAAGTTTACCTTCAGCTTCTCGACTGGCACAGTGTTTCTTGGCAGCAGCTGGGTTTCTCCGAAGTCAGTTCTGATGTTTTTTTTTGGCAAAAAAAAAACTCGATGTGTCTCAAGGTCGTGGCCAGCAACCTCTTACTTATTTCAAAAGCATGGGGATCTACACTGCCTTGGCTTCCAAAGCAATGGTGCTGTGCACGAGACGGCGTGGCCGGCCCGTTGGAGTTGGAGTTTGGAGGTCTTCGGTTTGCTGCGAGAACATCCTTTTACAGCCAGGTTTTGGGGGCTACTTTTATGATGAATCAGCTAGTGGTCTTTGACATGCAGAGCCTTGGTTGCACTCCATGTTTGGGGCAAAATGGACCGGGAAATCCATCGGAAAGAGATGTCATGTCGACCTGCGATGACTCCCCGAGGTCTTTTCGACTTGGATTGACGCAAAGCCAATGTCCCAGCTTTGTGCAGAGGCCAAAGCCACCAGAAAGACTACGGCCAGGCAGGTTGCGAGCTGCTAGAGCTGCTAGAGTGAAACATGGTCCTTGGTGGCTTTTTCCATAGGTCAATCTTTGAGAACTTCCGGAACTCGTGTTGCTCGCCTCAACTTTGAACATCTCGTGCTGTTGCATGCCATGATTAGGCATGTGCCAGCTATGCATGTGCCAGGAGGTATCCGACGCAGGAACTCTATTTGCAGTGGCATCTTTGCTTCTGATTCTGCTCGGTCTTTGCATTGTGGCTGAGTTGCATCTGGCCATGGATGCGACGGAATCTCTAAGAATTGATGATAGATTGATGTGGGGTGAGGTCTCACCAAAAGGTGGTGTAGGAAGGGAAACAGCTCCCAGACTGACCGTAGAGTTTAGAGATTAGTACCATCATATTATATATATATAAATATCGGATATCCTTGATGCGAGGTGGCCCGAAATCTTCTTCGAGCCTATGGTTTGAGCCAACGAGATGCTTTGAGAAAAGAACCAGGCACTTCACCGCGGCGTTCTGTGCGTGCGAGGCCAGTTTCATCTAGCTTCACTTTCACCAGTGTTTCATCTATGATTTGAAGATGTTGGATAAGCCGTGATTTGACACGAAAAAAAGATAAAAAAAGTACAAAAAATCCAGGAAACTTGGGCGAGCAAGTCCTACTGATGAGGAGTTGCAGAGCTTGGCAGAGGATTTGTGACTTGGGTTTTGAATTTGCGAAGTGGGCCAATGAAAACATGGAAGGGTTAAATTAGGGGTTCCAGTACCTTCGCCCGCAGCTTGCTTTACGATCTTTACCCTCTGAGGTCTGATGATAACATCACCCGTGTACCGTTGGAAACCTGGCTTGGAAGGGAAGGTGTTGAGAGCGACTCTCCTACTGCAGGTTCTGGGCCTTGCTTGTCAGAAGGTGAAAAGCAAGATCGTTGAGAGTTCACAAAAAAGTGGGCTCCGGGGAAGCCGAAGAGCAGTGAAGAGGGAAGAGTTGATAGTAATGGTCCAATATGGTGGAAAAGGGTGAGAGGCAAACCAATTCTGCAAAGTTGATAAAAAGGCACGGGGAAGACAATGCATTTCTTTGATCTGTGTGAGTTTCAATTCGGAAGCACCGGGGGGAGAGATTCATGGCTACAGATCGATGTATGAAATTCATGGCTACAGAGGTATAAATAACACACAGGTATTTATAGAACAGATCTTACCACGATCAAGCAAAAAAATGAAGATGATTTTGATCTTGTGACTCACTGCTTCCTGCAATTGGAAGTTCAAAGATCCAAAAGTACTTACAAGTAAGTTCTCGGCAGTTGCCACCCTCTCAGTCCGCCATGGGTCTGCGCATAGTGTGTCCTCGGCGCGCGGATCAAACAGAATCTGCCAAAGAAGAGCTGAAGCGCCTAGAGCACCTTAACTGCAACGATAGGTTGCATCACAAATTGCTTCTACAATTTACATGAGTTGCATCCCGCCCAAAATTTATATAAATCATGGTTCGTCATCCGGTCATCCATTGCTAATGGAATCTTAAAGTAGGGTAATATTTGGCACCGAGGAAGGCGCCACTTGACAATGAAAGCCGAAAAGTCCTCAGCGAAGCCTGTGCTGGGCTTCCGGGAAAGTTTCAGGATGGCGGCTTCATCGTGGAAGGTCTGGAAATCGCGAATGGCAGCCCATGTGAAGACTGGATTCCATAGGATGTTTGTTTTTTATTGCCAAGTCGATTCAGAAGGGCTTTTTGCGAAGCTTGAAAAACCAGGTGCTGAGTCAATAAGCAGAGAAGCCACAGGAGAGGCGATGAGATCCGTTGAGAATCCATTATCCACCCATCACTTTTGGGTGAAAGCCACAATAACACTTAGACTTGGGTTGCAGGTGATCCTCTTCAATCCTGAGAAGGGTTATGGCCTCATTCGAGCAGATGGTGATGCCCAGGTGCAATTTCTTTAAAAACGATTTGTGAGTTCTTGTATTGGCTATCGTCCTAGATGTTCGAGCACTTGAGCTGTGAGGATGAAGGTGAAGCATTTTTTGCTGCCAGTGGCCTTAACATGGCGGTGAAAGTGGGTGACCGCGTGCGCTATCTTGAGGACTGCTTGCTGCTTGCCAAATGTAAATAATTTGGCCTGAAGTCATAAGGCTTTTGGCACCATGAGTCATGAGTGAATGAGGGCGGCAAAACTCGAAGCCAGATTCTGGTTTGCCAGGACCATACCATGATTGAGGGGCAGGCTTGTGCCTACAATGTCAAGAAGATTGGCTGAGGCCGCTATGTCGGGGAAGAGCCCCCCCCGCACTTCGCCGCCAAAGTGCAATGCAGCGAGGGGAACAAAATGCTGCAACGCGATGTTGTGGACGTGTGTGCTTGTGATTGCTTTGATGGCGAAGAAAGACCAGGGTCCAGGATCACCACGAATGATACAGAGTACTGTGCCAAGACGATAGAACATGACTACCATGAAACATCATGCTTGAGGTTTTTTGTCGTCGATGTTTGTCCTGTGTTTAGCAGGCCTGATTCGCCTCGATGGTGCGAACAAGAGACGAAAAATCAAGCGTGCACTTGTGTGTTTCTGGCGATGGCTGGCAATTGCAATGTAGATGCCCAATCACAAAGTACATTCCCGATGCTTGTGGACTCATCATATTTATGGACCATGGATGTTTTTAGTTTAAGCATTTCGGCTTTCCTCACAGCTGAAGCTGGTTCTCATACTTACCGGACCAGAACTTAAACCAAGAGCGAAATCATCAGTTCTGTTGCATAGCCCATCAGTGTAGTCGCTTTCTACAGATGCAACGGACTTGGAGGTAGGTAGTCATTTTCTCGATCGATGTGCAAAGCCGATGACCTAGAAATTTCCTGTCGAAAACTGCTCTTCATGGCTGCCATGGCGGTACACCGACATGCTTTGGTGTTTTGGCGAAATGAAGTGTCACCAGTGAGACTGCCTGCATCAATAATGATGATTTCTTGATGAAACTTAAAAAACATTTCGCGCAGAATATTTCCTATCATAAAGTCATGTCATAAAGTTTATTACTATGTCACATGATCTATCATGAACTCATATTTGAATTTATCTTATCATATCTTATCTTGTATAAATCATCCATCAGTGTCCTCAATGTTTCTAAATTGAGGTGGCAAAGAGACTGTCACTTCAGCTCTCAGGTCGAAGGGTTTTTTTGGCCGTTTTTTTTTAAATGTCATCAGATGAGACCTTCAGAAGTAGAAAGACATTTCATTTTTTTCAATTGACCCACAACTTGCCATCCGGTTTGACTTGAATCATCTAACAAGAAAAAGAAGTTTTGCTGACTTTTGCTGACTTGCCCAGATTTTTGTAACCTTAAACCTAAGAAACTGGGTTGCTGGTTTTTAAACCCGGCCTTTAATTCGCCAGGTTTAACTCGTTCTTCAATGACCAAAGTTGGGGGACCCAGATTTCCGCGATTCCTGAGGCTTCAAAAAATCGGGCAAACCACCGAGGTAGTGCGTTTGCTGACGAGAATGGATGAGAGCGAAGAATTGCCGAGAGCGTGCCGAACACAGCCCTACTGAAAATGCAATGTTTAAGTTTAGGGATATGGAAGCCAACTGACTTGAGATCTGTGAGGGCAAGTGTGACATGAGTGAATCGGACATTGGACACCTTGGGTTTGGAATTCACATATTTGATCATGACATTCACATATCTATATAAATCTGACGACATGTGCCGTTGTCACTGTGCGATTCCAGCGGGCATTTGTTGGCTCAGACTCATGCCGATGAGTGCCTCACAAAACCCCTTGGCGCTGTGATCCACTGAAATGAGCGGAACAGAGAAGCAGGAAAAGCTACACCTTTACCTTCAGAAATGTGCAGCAGATGAGGGGTTAACAGTGGAAGAAATTCCAAACTCTCCACTCACAACCCCTCACAGCCCCGGGAGACGCCACAGCTCTGGTTCTCAAGGCCACAAAGAAAGGCCGAAGAGATTTGAAGAGTTAGTTGCTCATGCTCGCTCCAGAATTTGCGTTTGGATTGCTAAAACCAGCGCGGATCAGCGGGCTTCTTCCACCGGTGAGAAAGGTGTGTCCGGGAGGCCTGTTGAAAGTGGCAGCACCAGCAAGCCGAGGCAAGTGCAAAGAGAAAAGCTGGAGAAGGTGGGTGGGAAAGTGGCAGAGACCATTCGGAAGTCTACGAAGGAATCCGCCCAGTCCCCATCCGAAGAGCTTGCAGAGTGCCTCCCAGGAACGGTAGAGGAGCCCCAGGAACAGGCAGAGACCACCTGTAAGTCTGAGGAATCCCGGAAGAATATTCAAGAGCCTGAAAAGGATGAAAAGGAGCAGCAGAATTATTGCATATGTTTGCAGCATTTGAGAAAATCATAAGTTTTAGAATTTGCACTTTGAATACCTTTGAATGTTTTTCGTCTTCTATTCGCGCCGGGAGGGTAGCTGGCTGTAGTTTATCTCCAGAAATATCAAGTATGTCCTGCACTGAACTGTTTGTCAGTGTTTTCGTGTACCATTTGGCTTCAACAGGATGTCAAAATTTCTTTTCATAGTGATGTCAAAATTCTATTCATTCCGAGGAAGATTCTCCAACACAAAACTGCTTGAAACTTGAAACTCGTCTCCAACTTGTTGTAGCAGTGGCCAATAAGGAGGGATAGTGTCTTGAATATTTCTGGCAGGACCATGCTGGGGCTGGCCAGACGGAGGCTGGGTTGTGAAGAGGGATGTTCATTCTGAATCTTTGCCCAGCAGATCCGGCCTTAAGAGCATCCGAATGTAAAGCCCTTTATGTATTTAAAGTCAATCACTTTGAGAACAAGGATTTATCCACGATGATGTCAGTTTGCCTCTCCCTCCCCCAAATGCATCCAAATGCAACACTGAACTTTTGCTTGACGTTCGTTGTACATTATGGTCACCTGCAAGTGTTTTACAATTTCATGCTGCTTTGGTCGAGCCTCCTATCTATCATTTTATATCTATCAATCTCTCTACCTATCCTTTTTATTCATCCATTTATATTCAGAAAGTGCATGCAAAGAACACGACCCACTTGCGTTCCTTTGGTTTGGCATCAATGAGGGCACAAAAGGTTTTTGCTCATTTTGAGCAGCTGTCACGCCTGATCTTGGGACAATATTGCAATATCTGCTAGGCTACAGTGTGAACTTTTTAAAACAAAGCACACGTAATGAGTGTTTATCAGCTTGTTCCCCGTGTATTGAAATGAGCTGGCTGTGTTTGTTCTACTGCTGACTAAAGTGAAACCCGTCGGGAAGTCTGCAGAGACGCCGGTTGAGGAACATGGTCAGCAAGCAGCAGAAACCATCCAGAAGTCTACAGAGGAACTGGCCCAGTCCACAACAACCATTCAGACATCTGCAGAGGGACTGGCCCAGTCCATCCATGATCGTGCAAAGAATGAAGAGGAAGGAGACCCTCTCCAGGAGTCTGCAGTGAAGCCTGTCGTGGAAGCAGTCAAGGGTCCAAGACCTGTGCGCGAAATGAAGTAGCTTTCTCATTTGTAGAGGTGATAATGTCCTTGCCACGATCATTGTACCTACATGGATTAGTTTCCCTTGAGGTTTGCAGATGCTACTGCATCTCGGACTCTGCACATACATGCATGGAATTTTGTCTTGAATTGGACGCAGAACAGCGGTTTAATTTCATAGCGGTGTCAAACTTATTTTCATTCCGAGGAAGATTCTCCAACACAAAACTGCTTAAAACTTGAAACTCGTCTCCAACTGTGGTAGCAGTGGCCAATAAGGAGGGATAGTGTCTTGAATATTTCTGGCAGGACAGTGCTGGGGCTGGCCAGACGGAGGCTGGGTTGTGAAGAGGGATGTTCATTATGAATCTTTGCCCAGCAGATCCGGCCTTAAGAGCATGCGAATGTAAAGCCTTTTATGTAAATAAGTCAATCACTTTGAGAACAAGGATTTATCCACGATGATGTCAGTTTGCCTCTCCCTCCCCCAAATGCATCCAAATGCAACACTTAACTTTTGCTTGACGTTCATTGTACATTATGGTCGCCGGTATGGTTGAGATCCCTACGAACAAAACCTCATACTGTAGTGGGATGAACAAATCTATCTATCTGTCAATCTGTCTATATATCTATCTGTCTATCTATCTGGTTGTCAATCTGTCTATCTATCTGTCTACCTCTCTGATCTGATTGTGTGCCTGCTCAGGAGTCTGCAGAAAAACCCGTGGAGGAGGCTATTCAGGAAGCAATGGCAGAGACTGTCAGGAAGTCTTCAAAGGAATCCATTCAGCCTGCCCAGGAGTCTGCAGAAGAATCTGTCGAGGAAGCAGTGGCAGAGACCGTCAGGAAGTCTTCAAAGGAATCCATTCAGCCTGCCCAGGAGTCTGCAGAAGAATCTGTCGAGGAAGCTGGTCAGGAAGCAGTGGCAGAGAC
>DF242814.1:22962-49825 GCA_000507305.1 Breviolum minutum Mf 1.05b.01 | reverse complement strand
GTTACTTTTTTGACTTTTTGCGCGAAAAGTTACTTTTTGACTTTTTGACTTTTTGACTTTTTGCGCGAAAAGTGCATATTCTCGCTCTAAGGCTTTTTTGCGCCGCGAGCGTCGCTTAGCACTCGGATGAGGTGGGATCTATATAGTCCGATGCAGCATGCATCAAAGAAATGATTGTTTTAACATAAAACAGTTGCGGAGATGAGGCATCACAATCTAACCAGTTTAGGCTTTCGACCTGAGTCATTGATTGATCTCATTGTTTTATATTTAATTAAGTCCAGCCACGCGCCAGCATCAAAATCCAGGAGGATCAGATTGTGCACTCCTTGACCGAAAGCCATGTATCCAAAAACGCCAATGCAACACACCAGTCCCAAGGTGGCCGTCTGCGTAACAGTGTAGATCCATGGGAAATCCTGTGGATTCTTGCTGGCATCATAGGTGGGCAAAATCAAGCCGATGCCTTCGAACATGAAGCAAGCCTGGTTGAGTCAGCTGGCAAGTTACTTCAAAAAATCAATAAACATGACAAGAGATTATAGTTGACATGGGTGGGGATTTGCTATCATGTGTTGTTGGCTCCACCGGTGGCCCCAAAGTCTCCAGGCCTGCCCCACACAAACAAGCAAATCAGAGTTCATCCAACGCAGCTCACGTTCGCTGCTGTCCACAAGACCGCCCACTTCCAAGCCGAAAACCACAAAGATGCCAAAGATCACCAACACTGTTCCCAGCAAGCTTAAAGGCCAAAGGGAAGAGATCTTGCGAATTGCCACCACTGGTAGTATAGCAACTGCCATACAAGGGATCAAGATATTCCTTGATGAGCAATTTTACATGAATGAGTTTGCAAGTCTTCAACCAAAACTGTGGATGTGTAGGACATTGCAGAAAATTCCAATGTCATATGCACCGTGGAATATCTCTGCCCAATCCAATGGAATTTGGAAGGCGTCAAAGCATCAAGCTAAATTGCAGAGTCTGCATGATTTGTTTGTCACAAAAAGGTTTGAAAATGGGACACCGCCATGCCACAACAAAGGCCCCCAAATATTATGCAGAATGGAATTCTTTCAGGGGATTGCCGTACCTACACAACTACATAAAACAGAAATTGGGTGCCACACGGCGGTAGACAGTGACAAGAACAAGATAAACGCGCACAATGCAAAGAAAGAGTCAGCCCAAGTTGTGGACAAACTGTGCTTTGCAATAGCTTGCATGCAACTATGAAGTAGGTACAGCAAATCCCTGATTGGAGCAACACAATGAAGAAGTTCGTGGCGCTTCTTCCCCAAGGGCCCATGGCATGGCTCATCAGCTCGCCATAGCCCACATGCCCAGCAGTCTGCATGCGCACCTCAGTTTTTGTGCATCCAAAAAGAAACAGGCCAAGACTTGCTAACGCAATGAGATTCACGGATGCAAATGAGTGCACATTCAGAATGAAATTCCACGAGTTTTTGGGTTATGTAGGGGGCACGAAAGCACTGAATATCCATAGAAGAAGTCCCATAGAACGGGGAACTTGGAATGATACCATGAGTTTGTTTCTGTGGCAAAACCTTGTATCAAAAGCAATGAGCCAAGGTACTTTCAACAACAGCAAGGCACACCAGATCGACATGAAACCAATCAGCGGCACAGCAATGGATGCAAGTAGCAAGCCTCCATGCATCCAACCACGTGGCATATAAAGGATGGCACAACCTCAGGTGCACAACCGCATCATACCGCATGGATATCATGGATTGGAAGGATTTTTGCTGGGCGAATTGTTGTGTAATGATGGCCTATCATGCTGAAAAACAGATTTCGTTTCATGGTTTTTGGGGAAAAAGGCCCCGAAAAAAGAGTGTTCCTTCGCAAAGTATGGCGCACCACAATTTCCCTTGAAGATCAAGAAGGCGATATTGACATTTCCAGCTCCAGCTGGTGGTGGTTCATCTGTGCCATCCTGGGCATCAAATTGCTTTCAGGATTGAGTTCCTTCCCTGTTTGGTGACTCCTTTTTCATTGCCTTCTGTTTCAGAAGTCACAATTCCAGGACATGTTTTTTCAAGCAACAATCTCCAACACCCAGCCGGAAAAAAAAAAAACAATAGATGAAGCCATCCATTGTCCTCATCCAAATCCAGGCCATAGAAGTGGCTTTCCACCTGCCACCGTTAAGCTAGTAGCTACCGACCTAGTGATTTTGTTAGAGGTTCCTGAGTTTCTCGGCTTTTCTGGAACCATGCAAGTAGAACCAATCCATTAGCTACACCACTTGGAAACGAAAGATGGCTTGGAATAGAGGAACAAGTAGATTCTTTTATCATGTCTTAGGATTTATTTTCATATATCCCCCCATCATTGAAGGCGTTGGACTTTCTTCTATCTATCCAATCGTTCGTCCATGACATCTTCACACCAAACTTCTAAGCTCATCAAACTTTAAACAAATCCTGAAAGAAACTTCTTCCACCCCAACCTGGAAGCTCTGTACACGCAAGGTATCTACCAATCTTCCAGTCCATCTGCGGGGTAACTCCTCTTGTTGAACTCCATCATTTAATGCTTGAGCCTGCAAGAAGCCTCTTCGAAAACCTCTGATTCGTTGATTCGTTGAGGCAGCAACATCAAAAACAAAAAGAAAACCAAAACAAAGAGTTTTTTTTTTGGGGGGGGGGGTGACTTTTTCAGGTTTCAACACTTTGATGTCCAAACCTTCGTGCAATACACGATCAAACAAGAACTTGGAAATTCTCGTCAAAATAAATATGGTGGTTCAAATTACTGACGCTAAATTTGATTGATTGGCTTACGAGAAAGGTGACCGTTGACCAAAAATGCCAAATCTATGGTCCTGGTCCCAAACTGGTACGCAAACTATGAGCCATACTTTGCTGGGAACTAACATATCCCCATTTCAAGGCATTTTGAGTCGATGATTCTCCCTTTCCCACAGTGAGATATGTTAGTTCCCTGGAGGGGTACCCAGGTACCCTCATATCTGTAAACCTTCAACTGCCAGGACACCACCAGGCTCGCGCAGTCGTCGGGATTCTTGTAACTCGGGACTCGACTCCAAACGTCGTTCAGTGCCGGACCACGAATTCATACGTGGAATGGGAGCGCATTGTTCCCGCACCTCAGTCGAAAAACGAGGGAGCTTTGCGTAACACCTGATCACCCCATGAAATGTCACCGACTGAACCATTGAAAGAAGGTGACTTTTCAAAAATAAAAATGGCGTGTTCTTGTTCCTCAATAAAGCATTTGGATGATTAAACGATCAATGTTGTTCATGCTGATCAATGGCACCAGCTGCTTTTCCAAATCTGCAACATCAGAACGTTCCCGAGACGATCCCGCTTGCTGGCCGGAAGCCATGCTGGCCATGGCGGTTCCCATGTCACTCATCAACTTTTAAGGGAGGAAACGCCCAGGAACAGGCGAGTTAAAAGCAAATCTCATCATACATTCACGATTTGTTGCAGGGTAGTGGTCAGGAAAGGGAGAAAGGGAATATGGCTACATAATGCTATACAGGCTATACATGTAATAACAACTGCTTATACCCGACTATACTTGTGGAAGCCAGAGGGTGACCAGAAGCCATCAAGAATGACAGCCAACTTCGAGCCAAAGGGTCAAGAGCTGGAGACAAATCACCGGGAAGGTTGGCTGTGAGACATGCCTCTTTTGATACAAGTGGTGAACATTTCCCGTAGATTCATGTAGGGTTTAGCAAGTCACATGCAACCTGCCTGCCCATAGGGAGTGGTGAAGCTGGTGTTGCCTGAGCTAATGGCATTGAGCAGCACAAAGCACATGAGCTAACTCTTTTTTTTAATGATCTGCTAGCACTCCAAACTAGCAAAGCCAATGTCATGCAAGTCATGTTTCATCCTCTGGAAGAGGTTCGCTATGGTGTGCTACATCAACTGGCACATCGTTCACGCTTGCAGTAAGCATCCCAACTGTAGCTAGCTGTACCTTTGGCCCATCGTTGAGGCCAGCCTCAGAGGAGATGCTAGTAGGTCAGTGGTAGGTCAGGGACCTTGACCCAGAAAAACCATGGAAGAGTTCGTAGTTGCATACCAAGCTACGAGAACGGCGGTAGTGATGCGTTTCTCCTGATCTTTAAAAAGATCCTGGAGAGATGAAACCAAATGAGCTTCTTGCCTCGGATAAGCGATCATAGGGTTTTACATGTTTTTACCCTGTCAATCTTCCAGTGGGCACAAATATGCCCAAATATGTACAAGAAGCATCAAGAAGCCGTCAGATTTTGCCAGAATGGATGAGAAGATATGAGAAGTTGTAAACGTTGCAAATGACAAGCGGCTCCAGGAATAATTGCTGCAGCGCACGTAGCGCCTTGGTATCCAGAGAAGGTTGGGTCAACAAAAAACATCCCTGCAATGACATTCTACTTCTTACTGCTTACATCGTGACACGCCTGTCAAGACAATAACAGTGTATCATGATATCAATGTATACCACCCTCATACCTGTCAGAAACTCCTTCCCATTTTGAGGGAAGGGTCGGTTAGTTGCCAAGTTTCTATGGAGCTCAACCCAGGGGTGTCGTCTTCCATCATGTGGGCTAAGCAGCTGCCGGGCGTCAGCTGGTTGTCCGATTCCCAGTGCTGTACGCCCAAAAAACAACAGAGACCTAAGTAAGATAAACCTAAGATTGAAGTTTGAGAGAATTTTTTGATCAACTTTTGGATACTTGAAACGTCGCAATAGAGATTGAGATGAAACAAATTCGAAGTCGCTAAGTTTTTTTCTCGCACCCCTTGAGCCTTGAGCTAGGGACAGGAGCATCTTTGCGAATGCTTACTTTTCAACATGACCGCCCGCGAAACCGAAAATCCTTGACTTGCAATTATGATTGCTGTTCCATACGTTTTTTCCCAATGTCATGTGGAATTGAAAACCCCACCCCAACAAAAAAAACAACAGATACAAGATGATACAAGAGCTCGCACCCTCATTTCTGCTTGCTGGCATAGCAGGTCTACAACAAAGAAATTCGCGGGTTCAGTCAATGGTTTCCACCACTGGGAAGTGCCACACTTGCATCCCAAAGGCACCCGCCAAAAGGAAGCAGGACTCCACTGGAATGAAGCAGCACGCCTTCACAGGACACACCAAGATGGCTTCTGGCACCGTGATGGGCCATGATGTTGCATCTTTGAGCTCCAAATGCATTGAGGACATGCTGTCTCAGCCCCTCAGTTGTATTTTTGATAGACACTTGAACATCTTATCTTATTGCCTGGCACAAACGTGGCTGGTTTGGCATCATGAGTATCACTGTATGTTGAGGTTGCCTTAAACACCAATATTAGTGTAGTCTGGCAAATGAAACAACCTATAGGACTGGGACTGGACATCCCAACTTCGCCTGTATCCGATGGGTTTCCAATTGGCCCTTCTCCGCTTCTTCCAGAGTAGCATTTGGGCTAATGGCTCTCGAGGCCTGGAGGAAACAAGACACGCCAAACCGTAGCGCTTCAAAGTGTGAGGTTTCGGAATTGTCAGTGGCAGAACTCCTGACACCATCACAGAACATCTTCAAGTCTAGAATGCTCATGGCATTCCCCCCTATGAATCTGTCACATCTGTGGTCCTTAACTGTAGCACGTGTTGTCTTTTCTGGTTGCCCTAGTTGGTTGCCCTTTTGCCTTTTGTCCCAACTGCCAGCTGCAAAGCATATTGCCAGACTTAGCATTGAACAAGCGGGCTGCCCCATCTTTGCAACCAATCAGGATCCACTGACAGCAAGCAGATACATCAGCACCTGAGGCGGGTAGGATTTCATGCCACAAATTGCGGATGAATGCTATAAGCATGGGGTAAAACAGAAAATGAAGACAAATATATTTCCTGGAAGCTGCGAGGCCAAATTGAAGAAAATGTCCATGTTGCCATGTTCATGCTTTTTTCCAGCCAAGCAGTGAGATAAGATGAGCAAAAGCTAGCGTCGTAGAACTCAATGCGGGCAAGCTGCAAAGGACAGGAGAATCAAATGGCCCCAGTTTCTTGTGACGATTTCCGGACATTTGCCACACTATTGCTTGACCGTCTTCTCCGGCTGTGAGGACCCTTGATTCATCTGGAAATACCTACCAAGATCGGCCCGGCCGTGGATGGTCGGGGCTTTGCCATTTTGGCTACTTGTGTAACCAGTCCCTTGCTCATTGTCACCAAAACAAGGGAGCGCTTCACGTTCTTTTTGTGGTACAGGTCAGGTTTAGCTGATTTAAAACGAAGATTTGCTGACTTTGAAGGATCCTAGCTTGTTTGACCAAGAAGCTGCAGCCCGAAGTATTTGTGGAAAGCATGTGCCGCAGATTGGGAAGGAGGTATATGTGATATCTTCAACTATTGGGAACAGTTGGTCCCTCACCAGACCTGAGACGGGCTAAGTTAGGCCAAAGTTGCTATGATTGCATTGATGGGTCCAACATGGCCATCCCAAACCGATAGCTGCTTCCCATCATCAGAGAATCGCTCGATACTTCCCTCACTGCTGGCTGTGAAGATGTTGCCACCGAAACCTGCGAGGAAGAGAATTGAACTGTGATTCTGTCTGCTAAACGTCCCAGTCTCAGTTGGCAAATATGACTGAAAGCACAGAGTTGCCGCAAAATTCGAGTGGTTCTGTGAACACTTCAAATATTATTCAAATACTGTATTTCAATTCCACGCCCACAGATGGAACATGGTCCTCTCCGATCTTCCCATGAAATGCCAAGAAGCGTGAGATGCCAAGGGCGCTGAGTCCAGCACCGCCTTGACACAGAAACTCCTCATTTTCCACGCGCCAGACCTTTGCGACGCCATCCAAACCCAAAGTGAGGAGTTGCCGGGCATCGGGATACACCACAGCACCCACCACAGCAAATCCATGATTCAAACCTCGCTGGGATACAAACTCAGCTGACCACACATGTGGGAGGACTTCTCATGAAACCACCTATGGATCTCTACTGATAAGGGGTGCAACCTGCCAGAATTTATACTCTTCTAGTGCCTTTGCAAAAATTGTGCTATGCTCTTGCAGCTCGGGAGCAGGCAAAGAGAGTCCTGGGAGGGAGGCCAAATTGTCACAATGATCCAAAGGGCTAAAGGGCACTGTAGTCCAACACTGTCAAAAAATCCTTGTTCAAGTCCTGACCTCGTTATGATTCTGACGCACTTGTTAATTACGCCATGCACAATGTGAAGACAAGTTCGCAAACAAAACCTATCTTTGCGGGAAACAAGATGAAACAAGGGGTGGTAGAGACTATACTATGGGTTGGACAAAAAAAGATGTCAAATGTGCCCACTCAATAGCGCAGAATCATGAACAATCATGCTGAGCATACTCTTCAAAATCGGCAAAAATACGCCATTGTCTTAGCAGTGTGTCCTACGAGGCTTCCCCCGTTTGTTTCTCCCAAGTGTCGGTTTGGCACTGAGAAACTTCCAGATCTTGGCCCGACCATCGCAACCACCAGTCAAAAAGCACCTTGGTAGCGAATGGATGAACTCCGATCGTTCACCAACCAACCAACCAACCAACCAACCAAAACAAAACAAAACAAAACAAAGCAAAACATAACAAAACAAAACGAACTAGTGTTTGAAATGTTCTCCCATTTTGGGATGACTACATCGAACCACCTCTGGGGCAAAATGAATGCTCTGCCCCAATTGAATTCATGGTATGGATCCCACTGAATGCGAGATCAGGCGCTTCCCATTTGGGAAGGACACAATGCACAAGACCCCACCCTCATGGGCTTTGATCTCATAGAGTTTCTTCGCATCTTTGGCGTTCCAAATGCAGGCAGTCCCATCCTCAAGGGGTTGGCGGTGAAGTTGGTATGTCCTTCATCTTCAATGTCATGCAAGCCGAAGAAATCATGGCACCTATCCCACCTGTCCTCTCCAGCAGTGGCCAAGTTCCCACCAGGAGGCAGCACACAACACGCAGAAACGGTGAAAGGAACTTTTACACCGAAACGAGCTCGATACCCATGGCCTATCAACATGTTCGGGTCTCAGCTGCTGCAAGAACAAGTAGTACTGAATGATAGTGATTACTGTGCAAGCTTTGCATACATGACACTGCCAGAAAAACTAGCAACAACTTCGACTTGATGTCTCGGACCTGCCTGGGAATCCTTTCAAATTATGCACCCCCCCCAAAAAAAAAAAACATCAAAACCACCCTCACCGGATTTCAACCGACTCCACCTGCCCAGCTATGTAGTCGCTTTGGTTGGATCTCCAAGTTCTCGTTGCCCATAGGTGCCGCTTCATCAGGAGAATCCAGATGAATCACCGCTCCTGGCGTACAAATGGTCGATTCAGGTTTGGCTGTTGATATCATTTTGCCATCTATCATATTTTGCCCTGGTATCATACTGGATCTTACCCTCCCAACAAAACACTGCCGGGGAGCACCATGGTGTGTGTGTATATATATAAAGCACACATATACCCACCCTAATCTGCCAACGTCTGCCGGACTGCTACCATGTACTGCCGTGTCCTCCCTTCAACAGGGGCGGTTTTCTGCGCAAGTAGGATCTTCTGGTGATACCTTGTGCACTTCAGCCATTAGGGGGTCGCCAGCAATCCACTGAAAACTAACACCCCAAGTGCTTGAGTTTGAGCATGTACCGTAGTTATTTAGGGGATGGCAGGGAAACAAACTGGGAAGAGCTCCTTGAGGCAAAGCAGCATGGGACCTTCAAACCTATTACTACATCTTGCGACGCAGTCATTCTGAAGCATCACATGCGCAAATTTTTCGCAGCTGCTTTCGGATGGCAAGTATGTTAAGGTAATCTTTGTCCAATAATGTTTTGCAGCTAATTGGCGCTGTGTTCATTCAAAGGATTCCTTTCCATGTGCCAACCGCATGACATCTCAGCGTCCTCTATAAACCCACACTCCTCATCTCGCCCCCGAACTTCCTCACCAGAAACAAGAGTTTAAAAGGCCTAATTATTATGAAGGGACAATGGTGGTTGACAACCCCTGACTGCATTCTTGTTAGGGGTAGCTTTTTTGGTGGGGCAGCCAGGATTGCCATGAGTGGATGATAAATCTCCATGCAGCTTGACTGCGGTTGGCCAGTGCTTTGCCATCAGTGCTAACTCGCACCAGGTGCGACGTTTTCCATTTACGCGTGGGCATGGCTGGGCATGGACCCAGGTCCCATGTAAGCTGCTACTGAAAATTCTGAGACCAGGCGGCTAAGTTGAGCAGTGGAAAGCTAGTACGTAACCAGATGTTGGCCCAAGATCCCTATTTGTATCTCTGTTCAAGATCACTGATCACACATTGATCACACATAATTCCCCTTGAAGGCCTCTGATGATTTGCGTTTTGGGATTGAAGTGTCTCTCTAGTGATGCATGCGATTGGGTGCTGCTGACATGTCTGAGACAATCGGCCAACATTGCTCTGACTCGGAATGAACCAAAAGCTTGGTCGCTAGCCCAACTATCTCTTGAATCTTGCAGGAGTGTATGACCCTCGGGAAGGCCGCGATGAAACACTGCAAGAAAGAGCAAGCTTTAACTATGGCTCCAACAGACCGTAACGGTGTAGACCCCCGTTACCTGATTTATGAGGCCAAACATTTTGCAACAAAGCGATGAAGAGAAAGGGACAATACTGATTGATTGCTTGTAGATAAATGGTTGGGTGCAATTCAGAGAGAGGAGGTAATCCAAATGACCCGAGAACGACTTCACACAAAAAGGATGGGATTTTTCCTCCAAAGGTCGCGATGCACCCCAGCTTCGGAAGTGCAGAATTTCACATACAAATTTGCTAGGGACATTTGTAGTCCGCCCTCTCCTTGTGAGAACTTAGAAATGGAAAGGATCTTCTCACTGAAGCCAACTCGTCCTTAGTCGCCTCATGGATCACGACCTTCTCCTCTATCCTCAACTCCAAATGTCCCAACACCAAACAAAATCTGCAATGTAAACGATTTTTAAACTGGGTCAAAACGATTGACATACTTTGACCTATGCAAAAATAGTTGACGAACATAATCAATGATATACAGATGATATACATGTACAATCTATTCTAGCATTATAAATTTATAAAGCAATATAAATCATACACATATATTATAGTCATATAATTCATAAATTTCACATGTCTACAACTGGACCTTCTTCCCCCAGACTTCATCAGAACAGCAGGTTGGCTGTCCACCAAGCATCCCGAGCCGGGAGGTGACTTTGCTTTCTCCATCGATCCAAGGAGGACACCACATGGATCCACCAAAATTGGGACCAGCATAGTTCACTGCTGCCCAATACCTAGGAGATGTGGCTGCAACTGCAACACCCCAGGAGTGAAGGTAGAAGGATTTTGTAGTGTTCCATCGCATGGTAATTTTTGAAGAGGATGTGGGCAACAAGAACACACGGTGTACAAGAATCAAATCAACAACCAAATGAAATAATCAAAATTCAACCACTGCACAAACATAACATAAAATACGACATACAAATACTCCGGTCCATTTGCAGCTATAGTCACACTTGGTTTTCCAGTGCTCGGCATTCCACAAAGGATTGCCAACTTGCAAAGGTCACATCCCGAGCAAAAGCGGCGGGCTGCAACAGAATGTCACAGCCGCGGCCAAGAGCAAGCTCACGAGAAAGCTCCGTGTGGCGCATATCTGCGCAGATCAAAACTCCGATCCGAAAGCCACGGCAATCAAAATAGCTGAGCCTTTCGCCAGGTCGAAACCACTGTGTTTCACGACCATCGCCGAAATCACACAAGTGAATTTTGTCATAAATGGAGACCACAGATCCAGAATCATCCAGCACCACTTGACGAATTGTAAATCCGGACTCTGGATGAAGTCCAGGAACACCATAGCATATGAAAGAACTGCGCTCCTTCGCAAGCTGCGAAAAGACTTGGAAGCAGGGTGCTGCTGTGCTTGCGTCCTCTGCAAGGTCGCTCAAAGCACCGAAAACGTGTTCGCTGTATCCTCAGAGAATGTCAGACTGCTTTCCTTTGAACTGTGCACAAGGTGATGGCATGTCATGATGGTGTTTATGTTGTCAGCCGCTGCTTAGGCTGCTACAGCACACGCCAAAAAACTCAAGAACAACACCCGTTGAAGTGATCCAAGAACATCAACAACAAAATATAAAATATACAGTTACAACAGGTGTCGTCAATAAACTCTGAACCAGGAACCCCCAATCCTCAACCCGTAGAACAAACCAAAAACACCGCACGACTTTGGATTATGCAGTGCAAGCAACCAACTGGTGCCAACTCAGGCAAGACATACAAATCAGCGTGGGGGGCATCCATGATCAACTTGGCAGCATGCCGCACAGCAGCATCTTTTTTGTAAAGTGCAGGATCTTCTTCTTGGTAGAGCTGCACCAACGCGATCTTTAGAGCACACATCGCAGCAAAGTCTACTCAAATGTCGAACTAAATGTTGTCTTACTTCAACCGCGCAGTCTGAGTGCAACTTGGGTTCTCTGACATGTTTTTCTTTGGTGTAACAACTTGCAACCTGTATTGCAGAATGTGTTCACCACTTTTTTGAATCTACGTACTTCGGTTTAGAGTCGTTTCGCGTGGCTTATTCATTATGATGCGTTGCGTTCACTCATGAAATGTAACGCTCCTTTTGTCAAACCAGTGAAGATCGAGCGGCATGTATGGCATCTTGAGCCTACAGTATGTCCAGAAATGCTTGTGGGGCAACGGTGTCCCTATGACCCAGCTGGCAAAGGATCAAGAACCAAATGAAGGTCAAAATAAGTCAAAAACATGTTATGACTCTGATTGAGTGTAGCTGATATGATCTCCTGGAAATATTGCAAGAACAACATTGCATAAGTTAAAGTTACAGTAAAGTCGCCCAAAAAAACAACTCCAATGAGAAAAGTCGGCAAACCCAGAGGAAGAGCGTTTTGGAGCCAACAAATGTTCAACACCGGTTGGCCCGTACTTAGCAATTTGCCAAGCATCTTGGGAAGGTGTGAATTGTGAATATCCCCAAAAACCTAAAGCATCCAAACAAAAAAAACTAGACATTACATGACATTACCGATAATTCAAACCTGCACCAGGCGCTTGATCACACTTTGGTGTGAGAACATGGAGGCAATGATGGAGGCACGATGACCAGATCTGTGCAAATGACGGGCATTTTAAAAGAAGAGACCGCGAACGCTTGGTGGGAGCTGCGAATCATCCCGTCAGCCCGTCATTGGGGGCACAACGAAATGAAAACACAATGACAGGCGCATAAGGAAAAACACAAGAAACGGGCACCATGGGCCACGGATGCACATGTGAGAATGAGAAATTGAAATGCAAAGCCATTTAGGTCCATATTCCTTCTATGCCCCTTTGGAATCGTAGGTGTGGTGTTTCATCTTGAGTTACGCAGGAGCAAAGCACAGCAAAACAGCTACCGGCGTGGGCGGCCTTCGTACTTCAAAATGGCCGGTCGTATGCCAGCAGCGAAATACATTCCACGCTATTCGAGCGGCAGGCAGCACGACCTCATCAACCGACACACAACGAAGGAGCTGCAACGTTGTGACTTAAAAACATTTCATGTAATGTCCGCTCTTGTTCCAAATTTTGTGTGAACGGTTTTCATGCCCTTGGATTTGGTTAAATTATTTGTTGATGGCCGGGCAGGGAATCTACCATATGTTTTTTACAGCCATGTCTCACACACGGCTGCAGGCGGATGGCATTGGGCGGGTGATTGGCGTGCAACAACAAGGTGGTGTTCTACGTCGCCCCAATGTTGCGGAACTTGGGATGCTTAAAGTTTGCCATGTCATGCTGTTGCGCATGGAATTTTGGGGCTCCACAAGCCATGTGGAACATTTTAAGTCTAAATTTGCTACCACCTGGTCTGCACAAATAGCCGTGATGTTGATGTCGATGTCGTTGTTGTCGTCGTTGTCGTCGTTGTTGTTGTGTCGTTGTCGTTGTCGTCGTTGTCGTCGTCGTCGTCGTTGTCGTCATTGTTGTCGTCCTCGTCCTCGTCGTCCTCGTCGTTGTTGTTGTTGTTGTTGTTCCTGTTGCTGTTAACTGATTTCTGGTGAACACCTTCATTTTTGGTTGGGCTCTTGACTTTGGCCAGAATGCTTGCCTTTTTGTGAATATTTTTTTTTATGCGTACAAGTTGCCATTCACGTTTTCGCTTCCTTCCACATGTTTTTGTCGGACCCATCCCCCCCAACTACTTGGGAGGGACGTGCAAGACTGCCGTTTTGACCTGAAACCTGGTGTCGCGAACCTTATGATCAGAGAGTTCCTCTTGCCCGTGAAACAGCACTTTAGACGCTACACGGTGGGTCAGGGTGTGGGGGGGAAAAAATTCCTCGGACCTAAATAAAATCAATGAAAACTATTCTAGACCCCCGCGTGCTGGAAACAATTTTTCAAACCAAAAACTAGAAACAACATTGCAAATTTCAAATCTGCAGTGCACTTTCTTCCTGACATGTGTGGAAAGCATCACCCAGCCCCAGAACTGACTTGGGTGGATCTTTTGAAATTTGTTTTGTGTGGATTTTCTCCTAACAAAGTAACAAAGCGTTAAAAGCACGTGTTTGGAACGGATAAATGTTTCCGGGAGTGAGTTTCATGATCGTAATAACTTATTTGAGGATATTTAAGGGGTCTAGCTACTAGAATGGTTTTGCTGGCTTTGTTCCGAAGGATTGGCAACGCCAAATCTAGACTGGGTAAACATCAACTTCGACCCTTCAAATTCCACGGGTGAAACGTTCACATGGATTACAGACCTTCCCAACCTTCCCATAACATCACTATCCTTCACAACCTGAACCTAGGAATCTAAGAGTCTGGTTCGGGAAAAATCCTTGCAGTTTTCGTTCAAACAAACTAAATAGGCGCTACGAAAAATGTTTCCGGGAGTAAGTTTCAAGATGCTGGCAAGATCAGTCAGGGGTCTACAACGGTTTCATTGAGACGAATCAATGAATCAATCAAACCGGCATGCCCGTGGGCAGCCACCTTAGGCGCAGGTGATCGAAAGAATCCTAACTCATATGTAAAGGACTCTACAAACACCAAGAGCCACCTCACACTCACAATGTAAACCATTTTCAATGTCTGCAGAAATCAATGAAGTCCTCGGTGAGGTGTAACCAAAGTGCCGTATCTTGTGCCAGTATTTGCCAGTCGTCCATTTGCAAAAATCGCACGAAGGCTGAAAGTTTGGTAGCCCAGTTGTGTGTAGGACATCCAGCTGTATGACGTCCATCCGGCATCCACCTCAGTATCCGTTGGATCCATCTATCCTGTGGCACTGAAGCGAAATGTATTGCCAATTTCCAATAAGAAGCCAGGCACCGGTGGGGCAGCTTCATACCATGTTCCAATGTGACTGATTGCACCTTTCCATTCCAATCATGAAGAATTTCATGCCACGGGCGTGACCAATCAATGTTCGAAGGTGGCCCAGCCACCGCACGTAGAAATTTGCGACAAGCAACGTCTAGTGATGAAGGTCCTTCTGGTGGACAGTACGGTGTCCACAGCCAAAAAGCGCCACAGGACTCACAACTGCATCAAAATACCTCAGCCGGTCTTTCACAGGCACTTTCTGGTCACAAAAGATATTTGTATTAGCAAATAAGCCCTTGGAAGCAGCTTGCAAGTGGTGGGTGAGGTCCAATGTTGGACTCGCAGGATTCTGCATTGGAACATCAGAGGACGACGGACACGCGGACGACCTGCCTACACTTGGGAAACAGCGTTGGAAAGATATTGTATTTGGAAAGGCTTTGACAACTGGATTGTGGAGGCTTTTGAGTGTGGTCATTGGATGCGGTTCAAAGAGGATTTTGTGTTTTTCACGTTGTACACTAGTTGATCGGGTAAAATCCTGCATTTCATTTGCTTGCGCCCTAAAGGGGCTGCCTTCGGGCCGGCAAGCTTTGACTTGACTTGACTTGACTCATCAGCAAACCTTAGATCGAGGAGTTTCGGCACACCATCTTGCAGGTCAATGCCACACTGTGCATGTTCAACATCCAGCCTCCATTTTCGCATAGCCCGCTGTTGCACGGATGAGAAAAGTTTCGGTCTCAGGACGCACCCTTGTATCACGCCAAAGTTTATCGGAAAACAATGGCTCAAACCCGTATCACCTTTATCGCACCCTTCTTGCTTCCAGTAAAGGCATGGATGAGGCTGGAAAGTGAATCCAGGAAAGGCTTGGAAATGGATTTAGAAAGGCTGAAATTCGAATTTAATCTAACGTCTGTAAACCCAGGCCTCCACAACAATTCACTACGCAAGAATTTGGTTTCAATCCCTGTGCGAAGCTCTCCCTAGCAGCACCTTTAGGACTGTGTTTCACGTTTGTTGCGTTTTGCGGCTTGCTCATCCGCTTCAAGCGGCTGCGTAGCCTCATATATCCCTTCAGCTCCCGAAGTTTCAATCTGTACCTATAGAATGGTTTGTGACAACCTTGATTGATTGGACCATTTTTCTGATGACTCGAACAAAGTTGGCATCTGTTGGCTTTGTCGCAGCACGCAACTGCATGCGACCGCAAGTTCTAGATGACGCTAAGTCTTTACCTATAACTGTGGCAGGTCGCAGTCCGCAACGACATGCGACTCTTCCTACGCACTCAATAGTGCACGGTACTACTCCGTAATACAAAGTTCTACTCCAGCACTACTCCAGTACTACAAAGTATTACTCCAGTACTACAAAGGACTACAACGTACTACTCCGTACTACAAAGTACTACTCCAGCACCACTCTGTACCACAAAGTACTACTCCGTACTACAAAGCACTACTCCACTACTACTCCGTACTACAAAGCACTACTCCACAAAGCACTACTCCAGTACTACTCTGTACCACAAAGTACTACCCCTGTACTACTCTGTACCACAAAGTACTACTCCGTACTACAAAGCACTACTCCTGTAATATTACTTGAGGATTCTATTACTTGGCGATTCTATCACTTGACGATTCTACTACTTGACGGTTCCTCACCTTTCACTGCCACGAGCGCCTGCTCCGACATGTGCCCTGACTACTCACTGCAAATGTGGCCAAACGAATGTAATGTCCAACATGTAGAGGTGATCTCTCCACTTTTTCATGCCCTTTAGGAGTCTTAAAATTGAATCCAAAACCAAAATCAGAACGCCATTGATAGGACAAGATCTGAATTCTATTCCTTCCACAACCAAAATCTGTAGGGCTCAAAAACGAATCTAAGACCAAATTGAAATCCCTGATGAGAGAATCTGAGGTTCGAATCTGGGCCTGCATGCAAGGACTGTCTATGCCAACAAATCCAGGGGTTTAAATTCAAATTTAAGCCTTCTAATGCGCGCCATAGAATCCTGTAGAAGGAGGCTCAAATTCGAATTTAAACCCATTTGGATTTGAAATTCAGTCCTATTCGTAAAGGCATTGAATTATCCAGACCAAATGTTGGGAAACACCATGTGAAGCAAGAGCGGCCCACAATTTAGACCAATTGATTCGATCAAATGCTTTGGACAAATCCATGCTGACAATCCAAACCGGTTTGCCCACAGCCAACAACTTGTCAATCACAGGGTTTGCAGACACAAAATGCTCCTCCAGGCGACGGCCACAACGAAACCCATGTTGCTCTTCAGGCTGGCTGGCCCCCAATACCGGTCCAACCCGAGCTAGTACCATGTAAGTGAAAAGCTTGTATAATATGCGGACACTTGCTATTGGCCGAAGGTCGGAAGGCAACTTTGCATTTTCAAATTTTGCCAACATGATAAACATCGTTTTGTTCCAAGTGCATGGAACGTTGCCTGTGTTGAGCACGACATTGTAGAGGTGTAAACAAAACAGGACGAAGGCCACCGCACAAAAACAAGGTGTTCAAAGGAGCAAAACATGTGAGGACCACTCAAAAAGGGCTGTCGAAAATGCTGGCCAGTGTACCCGGTCAAATGCCTTTGACAAATGTACGCTGATAATCCAAAATGAAATTCCAGGTGCTTGCGCTTTGTCCAGAAAAAATGATAAAAGGTGCTCCTTCGTCCTGCACGGAAACCATGATGTTCTTCAAGTTGTTCTGCATCGAAAACATTTTCCACTCGTCCAGGGACGAGGTAAGCAAACACTTTGTATAACAAACCTAAATTCGCAATGGGTCTGCAATCTATAACTTGTGTTGCTCCCACTTTTTTCTGTAGCACTGTGAACCAAATTTTCGACCATGAAGCAGGGGGGTCCCCAGTGTATGACACATCATTGTGCAATCGTAGTGATGCATCCAGAAATTCGTGGGGCACATGTTTTTTTCTATGCTTTCACAATTCAGCTGCAAACCCAGCCCCATCTCCAGTTTTATCACTTTTCAATCGCCGAATAGCAACTTCCAGTTCCTTGAATGGCCCAAATCGGTTCTGACAACACTGCTGCTGGAAGTGGCTCTGCACATGGACGATTGGAAAGTTGTGCCCACATGCAAGCAAAATCATTTTCATGAGGACAAACGACATCAATGCGGCCAACACTTCGGGGCAAGAAATGTTGCATTCCACGTGCCAAGGGCCGCCAAAAAACGGAACAACTATGCCGATTTCCATTGATGCAATTTTTTTTGTGACAAGTTCGGATTTGCAAACCCCCATTTTTTTTTTCCGCCCAGTTGTGGATCCCGTACTGGTGTCCGCCTAGCCGCAAGCACTTATGCTGTTGAATAGAACAAAACAAAGCCGATGACGCGTCGAACAACCATGCCGGGAAGCAGCTCTAAGCAAGATTTTTTCTGGAGAGTCGGCCGAACAAACACAAACAACCGACGAATACAATGCTGGTAAACCGTTGGGTTGCCATGTTGGCCCAATGCTGGGCGCCAACCTTTGAAGTTGAGCGCCGGCGTAGTTGAATACCTTTGCGAACCAGGATTTTCTATGTGCAATGCACGTCGATGGTCCAGCCCGATCAGAAATGCCGTGCGACCACCACGTGAGCACTTGTTCAAGCGACAACGCGAAGAAGACCCTGCAGGTGTGAATTTGGCCAAACTTCGATCTTTGTATGAACTGAAATCATAAATGGCCTGAGAATTTGCGACCGCAATGCTTACATTCATTCCACCGGCGCAGTAGTTAACGCGGATATCCTTCCCAAACTGGACCACGGGCACGCATGTTTTAGACGGGCCACGCAAAACCAATGGGTCGTTGACCAATATCGGAAGTTCTTCAATGGTGGCGTGCCCTACCTGCAGGCCACTTCTGTTTAACCAACTGCCCCTTGCATCCCTTGCATTTTCTTTTTACGAATGGAAACTTACAAACTTGCATTTGGTCAGCCTCCAGGTTTGGGGCATGTTCTTAAAAAGTGGCCAGGTCCAGGCCATGGTGGTGTGGAGCGGAGAGCACTGGCAGAATGGAGGCCCGCTTGCCTCCACATGAGTGGCCGGCGCCCTCGTGAAGGCCGCGACGGCTTGCATGGCAGCAAGGTAGCGAGCGAGAGGGATGTTTGTAATGGTGGAAGTGTTTGTCAAGTTTCTGCGTGGGGAGGACGCTGACAGTGGGTACATACTTTGCACATGCCCAAACCTGTGATTGCATGCATGTTCAAAGTGCTGCACCATCGACTGCTTCGGTACATATTTTACACACGTCAAAAAATCGTTTCAAGGTGCTATGTTATCTTCTGCAATGGTGCATATTGTACACGTGTCCAAACCTGTGCTATTGTTCGTTTCCAAAATACTTGGGAACTCTGGTCATGCTGTGTGTGCAGGCAGCACGGGCAATTAGCATCGCACATTGCAAATTTATTTACATATCGCTGGGTGCGAATAATTCTTGCTTGGAATCTATCTGTCCGACACCGATCCTTGGGAGGGAGGCCGCACACCTGGGACTATCAAATCCAAGTTTTTTGTCGATACAAAGGTCTGGGGCCATGGCTGGAGGAAGCGAAATGCCACCATCACTGGACTGCACTCTTTGAAGTTTCCCACACGTTCTGCCAAATGTGCAATAAAACGCATACAAAGCCAATGTACATAATCCAGTTTTCTTTTCACCGCCTGTGCCCAAAACGGGCTCGCCTTGTGGCGCGCAGGCATTGACCATTGGCCGTTACTTGTCCAAACTTGTGATGACGTGCATGTTCCAAGTGCTACGCATCGACTGCTTCGGCACAGACCTTCCACATGATACACATGTCCAAGCCATACGACTTTTATTTTTCTGCGTGTTGGTTTGGACATGTGTGGACCATGTATTGTAGCACACGATGGCGTAGCACTTTGAAAACGAACGTAATTATGTACTCACTTCGACGTCTGTATAGTATGTACTGAAGCATCTGCTTGTGTGGACACGCATGTTATCACAGTGCACGCACCCTTCTCCACACGAACATCAATAAGGCAATTTCATCACAAACAGGTCCTATTTCATATCATTTGGGTCCCAACATTCCTGTCAAACTTTTCTATCATTAAAAAAAACACATTTTAGTTAGAGCAGCTTGAGACTTGGCCTTCAACATTCCTGTCAAACTTTGGCATCTGAAGGTACACATGGGTGACCGGAAAAATGCAATACAACAAAACCCGGTCTATTGAAGGAAGGTACACCGCTTTCAGAGTAGATGGCCCCGGACGACTAACACTTTCCTGGAATTGATGACCCCGGACGCTTGCAATTTACCCCCTTTTCCCGCAAAAAAAATTGAACATCACCATGGTAAATGACCCAAGAACACAGATACAAGCCCCGTAGATGGCGCAACGCCACTGGCGTACACAGATGGCACAATGCCAATTCAGACACAATTACTCGGAGTACAAAATTTTGTTATAGATGGCGCAAGGCCCCGACACACGTCGATCAGACAAAACGCCTATTTTTCTCTTTCCCTCGCATGCACATACCATACGATTCGTTGCCGGCCAAAATGCGCAGACCATGGAAAACCTCCATTCAGTAGGACTACTGCACGTTTGTCGCCTTGTGCCATCTACAGTGCTGTATCACTTTCAATTCTATTCAGTAAAAGAAACACGGAACACAGTGCTCACCTGAATTATTTTTGTATAAATTGTGTTCTTTACTCTGATATTGCTTGCATAAAGATGCACAACATCCCTTGCCGATCCTGAACCCAGATTGAACGGACGCGAAACGGAACACAATCTGGAGTTGCGCCATCTATTCAAAGATTTTGCTTGATTTGGCCTGTTGTTTTTTTTTGCCCGGAGTGACTTACCGTGATGCTTGCCAAAAAAAAATGAAAAGTCATGAAATCTCCAATAACCGTGCAAAAATCAAGGGTTTTCTACCAGCAGATGGCCCAAGCCCACTAAGGTCCGGTGGTGCTGAGCCATTTATTGGGGTGTTTTTTCTTTCTCAAAAAAATGGCGTATAGATGGCGCATCTCAGAAATGTACGCCAATTACTTTGAACCCGGAGTATCTGTTTTGGGAGTTCGCTGTATCGGTTTACATGGTTTGGTGCACCATGCAATGATCAGGTTTTGAAGGCATCGGTTTTGGGAGTTCGCTGTATCGGTTTCCATGCTTTCAAGGCATACACACTAACAAAGACCTCTTATGAAAGGATTTCTGCATGAACCTTTTCGCATGTTGTCAAATTTGGTCAGAGCAACATGGGATACAGGTCACAACATTCCCTTTTTTTTATCCCACAACATTCCCTTCCAGTATTCCAATTTCAACAAACAACAGCAACAACAGCAACAACAACAACAACAACAACAACAACAAACAACAAACGACAAACNACGACAAACGACAAACGACGAACGGCAAACGGCAAACGGCAAACGGCAAACGGGAAACGGGAAACGGGAAACGGCAAACGGCAAACGGCAAACGGCAAACGGCAAACGGCAAACGGCAAACGACAAACGACAAACGACAAACGACAAACGACAACAACAACAACAACAACAACAACAGCCATCTCCTGGTTCCTTTCTTGAAGCTGCTTGTTTGTTTCAAGCACGCTGGCCCAAGCTGCTGTAGCCATGCTGGAAAAGCTCTGCTCATGGGGTTTTGGCCAACAGCAGGAAGGAATATACGCAACAAAATCAACAAGCGGTTTTGGAAGCATCTTGATTATGAAAAACCGATGTGTTTTGCATTGATGATATGCTTGTGGAAACCCACCCTGAAGCCTCAAATCTTCATCAGGTCTGGCAGCAGAATGCTGTTCAGTACTGGTACATCTTTGCCTTAACCTATGGCCTGTTCTATCCTTACTTTCCTGTTGTTTTTGTCTATTTGCTACGCATTCTGGACAAGGATATGTTTCAATTGTTTTTTTTAATAATTTATGTCCCAGCGCCGGACCAACCCCCCGGCGCCGGGAAACAAATACAGCAGAAAACTCAATCAAAAACACATCGGTCCCCAGTCGGGATCTGTCAAAGGCCTCAACACACTCACCTCATTTACACTGGCAAGTGGCCAAGCGATAATCTCCAAAGTAATCAACGGATCATCCGGCATGTGGTGAAGGGATGCGAAGGGATAATCTGGCAAGCGGTCGGGGCACAATCTGGCAAGTGATCAAGGGATAATCTGGTAAGTCATGAACGGATGATCTAGCAAGTCGTCAAGGGATGATCTGGCAAGCGATCGTGGGAGCATAATCTGGCAAGTGGTCAAGGAACAAGTCGGACAGGTTTTCATCTCTGTCAAGCATGCCGCACATGACATTGGGATCATCTGGGCCGTGCTTTTGGCTACATTTTGAGCACCCGGAAAGGGTGAACATTAGGGCCCAAGGTTCGTCTTTTTCATCGTCTGGGGATCATCTAGGGATCATCTGCGGGTCGCCGAGGCATGACTTAGGATAGATTAGGGATCATCTGGGGTGCGAAAAGGTGAGGATTTGAGTCTAAGGTTCGTGTTTTGGAGCGAGAGGTTTTCCGCCCAAAATTGGTGACGCAGATGATCGGATCAACCGGCCAAGATAGCAGGATTATCGCTTAGTTTGTCTTTCCAGGGCATGCCTGCGCATTGCTGGGATATCATCTGGATAATCTGGCACTGGGTTGTTGCCGCCCTGGTTGTGGATGGACATCATCTGCGGATCATCTGCGCCATGCAGATGGGTCCAAACCATCGTGTTTGGGGAGGAAAAGGTGGTGGTTTGCTCCAAACCGTCGTGTTTTGGAGAAGCCTGAAAGGTCGTGTTTGAAGGAAGCCCAGAAGGTCGTGCTTTGGAAGAAGCTCAAAAGGTCGTCGTTTGGGTGAAGGACGCTCCTATCCATATCTGATGGTGGACATCATTTGGGTTTCATTTCGGGATCATCTGGGGATCATCTGGGATGGCGCGAGGGTTGTTGCGCAATTTGGTAGTAGATGGAAATGATTTGGCGATCATCTAGCATCCGGACTCTGGACATCATTTGCCATGTTTCCGCTTACGTCGTGGGGGGACATTTAGGTGGCGGAGGGACATCGTCTGGGGATCATCTGCACAGTGGGCATACCTGCGCCGGGGGCTCTTCCCGGCACCGGGACATGAATTATGAAACAAGCCATTGAAAAATATCCTCGTCCAAAATGCATAGCAAATAGACAAACACAACAGGAAAGTAAGGATAGAACAGGCCATAGGTTAAGGTTAAGATGTATCAGTACTGAATAGCATTCTGCTGCCAGATCGAATGAAGCTCTGAAGCTTGTAGGTTTCCACAAGAATATCATCAATGCAAAACACATCGGTTTTTCATAGTCAAGATGCTTCCAAAACCGCTTGTTGATTTTGTTGCATATAATCCTTGCTGCTGTCGGCCAAAAACCCATGAGCTGAGATTTTCCAGCATGGCTACAGCAGCTTAGGCCAGCGTGTTTGAAACAAACAAGCAGCTTCAAGAAAGGAACCAGAAGATGGCTGTTGTTGTTGTTGTTGTTGTTGTTGTTGTTGTTGCTGTTGTTGTTGCTGTTGTTTGTTGAGATTGGAAAATTATGGAAGGGAATGTTGTGACCCAAATCCAAAGCTGCTCTTACTAAAATGTGTACCTTTTGACTATTGATACCACTTTTTTGACAGGAATGTTTAAGGCCAAGTCTCAAGCTGCTCTAACTAATAAAATGTGTTTTTCTTGATTACTGATAGGAAAGTTTGACAGGAATGTTGGGACCCAAATGATATGAAATAGGACCTGTTTGTGATGAAATTGCCTTCAATGCAGACAGGAAACCAAGGAAAGACATGATTCTGGTGGCACATAGGGACACATCACGCAAGTGTGGCACAGGCGTGCAAAAATTCTCCGAAACAGCATTTATTATGGGAACTACAGCATGTGGAGCGACGCGTTTACATACAATCGGGGCCGGAAAAAAAAACCTTGAATGGGAGTTCCAAGCTGAGCATGCAAGGGGGTTGCTTGGCGGCGCCATTTTGAATAACACCGATAACAGCACATGCACGCGCGAAGATTCAATGGAAATGTAAAACTTTGCAAATATGGTGACAGGCTGGCACGGGCCCACGTAACGATACTGTCTGGTACTGTTTGAAATCAATGGGGTTGCATGTTTTTAGGACACCATGGTAAAAAGAAGAGAACTGTCATGCATGGTGCCATCGCAGATGCACTACTTATCACAAGTCTGTTGCCGAACAGCACCCCTGCACTGGCGCTGATATTTTTTGACAAACAAAGCAGAGCGGCGGAACGGATGGCCAAAATCAGGTGAAGTAAAGCATTCAGTCGCGAAAATGTGGAGGAACTAGGTGACATATATAGAAGATGCAAAGGACATGGAGGCAGGGACGTATATACACTCCCAACATGATGCAGAGGGCACAGGACTGGAAGAACGGAACCTAGAGGAGCTGGCAGCAAGGACGCTGTAAGGGACACACAGGCGGACCCACAAAAATGGAGGCCGTCGGACGAGGCGTAGACAAAACAGAGAAACATACGTGGAGGACGTAGAGGACATCGATGTCCAATGTGGACGGGACGTGCAGGATGTAGAAAACGTGGAGGATGTGGATGCGGACGGGATGTGAGGGACGCAGAGGACGTAGAAGGCGTGGAGGACGTCGATGTCCAATGTCCCGGTCAATGTCCTGAAGCGCAGGGCGTGCAATTATGTTACTCTCCCCCGGACCAGCGGGAAACGCGCAGTTGGCAAGTGCCGCGGGTGTAGGGATGAGTGTTTGTGGGGGTTCTGCGAGAACTGGTGATGGCCAAGTTGCGCTCTGGCGTATGTTCTCGACGGGAGCTCCCAGGACTGGTAAGTCTTTGTTTGTCGCCGCATTCCACCCATGTTTGCCAAATCGTTTTGTATACAGCCTGATGTCCAGCGCAAAGCATGCCACGTTGGTCCTCATCGAAGTATTTCAGTCAGTCTTTTTATGTCTTTTTGCAATTTTTTGCATTGGTATTTTATGGTCTTGGAGGGTCCAACGGTGTGTTTTTGATGCCTGCTGCAAATGATGTTTGGCATTGACAAGCCACGCTGTCAGCATGCTCTGAAATTAGTTACCTGCATAGCTCGCAAATTGTTCGGTTCATTCAATTTCACATCAATTTCTCTCGTCTTCTAGGGGCCGATGACCATTGTTGGAGGACACATTCGCCAAACACCAAAGGCCATTCATGGCAGCAGGTCTTATGTCAGGTCCTGAAACCTTTTCGCTGCGGGAGGTGGAGAGGTGCCGACACCAAATGAGCCAACAGCTGGGTTGCCCTGTGTGTCAAATGTTTCCTAAACCGCACTGTGCCTGTGCCAACCCCAGGACTTCCAATACCTCACCTATGTTCCAAATACCAAACTGATTGAAAGCTGTTTCCCATGTCTGCCGCTTCCACCTAAACGGTTCGTTCCAATTGGTAGAACCCTTCCAGGCCCGAAGAACACTTCCCCGATCCAGGGTTTCACTCCAGCAATGCATGACTGCTGGCGCCCTAAATCGGCCGCTTACGGCACACCAAAGCTGGGATTCAACTCCAAAAAACAAATCCTTTTCACACACACACTGGTACCGGGTAAACATGCGAAGATATTATACACATCTTATAAGACTATTGCTAGTCGTTCAAAAGTAAATTGACGCATTCTGCATCATCAATGATTCAACTGTCACGATTCAATTGCCCTTAAGGGGACCAAATGCCGTGTCATCTTTTCCCGATAAAAAATTCGATCCGAGTCCGGCATTCGGAAGGTGCGGCTTGCCACGGTATCCCCCCAAAGACCTTTTTGCAAAGCTGGATGTGGGAACAATGGTTTTACGTGGTCACAGGAGCGAGCGGACATCTGTCCAACGAAAAACCTTGAGATTGTTGAATGGTTGAATGGCACATGTGGGAATAACCGTGTCTTTGTGGACTTCTGCCTGGCAAATTCTTGTTGGGCAAAAAGAATGTTGTGCAACAATAGATTGCATTCGGCCATCGCTCCAGACATTTTTGTATACCCTTTCTTCGCAGAATCCTTGCCCCTGCACAGTTGCATAACGCAGCTGGTTTGGGCCATCAAGCCTCCCGCCTGCATGATTGCACGCAACGTGCAGGCAGGCATTGATTTTCTTCTACGATGATGAAAAGAAGGCGATTTCAAGCAGTGAGTTAAATGCGGAGGGAGAATGCATCCTCGACGGACACCAACGCCGACAGCAACACCACTGCCACGAACAGTAAGTAGTAAAGTCGCCACTGACCGGTGTCATGTTCCGGAACCGTTTCCTTCCTGCTAGTTGCAGTCCAATATCTGTTCTCAAAATCCATGTTGACCCAAAGAAACCCATCGTGCCTTCAAAACCTTCAAACGGATCGATACTGTAGTGGGACGTTTCAAGCCATCCTACCACCACGGGAGAAAACTCACTTTTCCATTGTTTATTCATCTTAATGAAATTGGCAGCAAACTATCGTGCGTTTTGTGGCGGCGGCGAGTTGTCTGGTTCTAACGCGTGCGTCCATATCATGGAATCCGGAGATACATCAATAGTCAACAAGCCGAAGCCGCGCGCCACACATGAAGTTTCAAGGAGGGCTGTCGCAGCTAGGAAATCAACGTTGCGTGTCGTTTACTAATCTCTGCGTGATCAATGCTCTCAGCGAGAAAGTCAAATCAGACTTCCCCTTTTTTTCAGTTACAGCAGCTAAGTCTTGGGTTGGCCGTGCCAGGTCTCCAGGCAGAATGTTGTTCTCAGTATGCTTCGCTTCCTGCAACGTGACAAAGACGTCCGGCGCGAACGTCTTTTGGTAGCGCTTCGCGCTTACGTTTCTGATCATTTACATTGGTGCATATTGGTGCCGGGTGGATTGATGGTTGTTTCTCAGCAGCCAGCAGTTTCATACTGCTTGAATGAGCTGAGATGGGCACCGGGCAAGACATTAACGAAATGTAAGTTGCAAATCACCCACATGTCACATGATAATTAAAAATGCAAGATGGTGGCTCTTGTATTTGTGCAGTCATGCGGGAACGGATTAAATGCAACTACCTGCCTCGCTTGTAAATCGGATTGCCTCCCAGATCTTCACGGCAATTATTTCGGTGTTGCAAACGTTCGGAAGTACTCACTGCCGGCTGCCATGCGGAATCCGCGCCAGGATACTCTCTGGGAATGCTGTCATGCGGCATCGCCACGAAAGGATTTATTTCGGCAGCTCTTGTGACTCGCGCGCTGCGAGGTGCCCATTCAAATCATCATCATCATCATCATCATCATCATCATCATCATCATCATCATCATCATCATCATCATCATCATCATCATCATCATCATCATCATCATCATCATCATCATCATCATCATCATCATCAT